>SJYT01073736.1:87238-104259 GCA_006410635.1 Cephalophus harveyi | reverse complement strand
AGGGAGGCCTGGCGTGCTGCGATTCATGGGGTCGCAAAGAGTCGGACACGACTGAGCGACTGAACTGAACTGACCCCCATTACCTCTCTCGGAGAAGGAGTAAATGTACAGCTCCAAGTCAATAAAAATTCCTGGGTGTGACAAGAGTGTTTCGACTTAGGAACTCCTCTGAAGATTATCTAGCCTGTCTGTACAGGTTCATCAGGCCACATGTGATTGTTTACAGCCTCCCAACCGTGAGAGGCACGAGATGTTTTAGACTTCCTAAAGGCAGATTCCTTTGGGAAGTTAGAAATTATTAATATAGTGGGTTGGTTAGGAATTATATTGGTGAAGGGTTTTTCATTTGTTGTGCCAATAATTGCTGCTAATTCCCTGCCCTGGGTGTGACATGGGTGTCTCAGGTCAAACCTCTCTGCTGACAGGCTAGCTTGTGTGACAACCTCTCAACCATAAACAGCACAAAGAGTTTGGAATATTTTGAGAGTCTTAATTAGCATAGGGCTTTTCTCATTGTTGAGTCAATGATTACCGCCAGGCCCCCATATCCTTAGGATATGTATCCTTAGGATACATCCTTAATCAATGTATTTGGAATATAGAAAAGGAAATGTAGTAGTTTTTGATGTTAGCAATACTAGACTTTTTGAGTTAATGAATTTTCTCTTTTGTTATAGATCACTGTACTTTGTCATAAATCACTGTGTCCTTGCTATGTAAAAATGTAACTTTATCACTATCTTAAGACTAAATAGATAGGGGACCATTGGTGAAGGGTTTTCATTTGTTGGGCTGATGTTTGCTGCTAAATCTCCATATTCCCTGCCCTTATAATGAATATAACTAGCATATAGGAGAAATAAGTATTAACCTTTAAGATTAATCATGTTAACCTTAGGTTAAATAAATTCCTTTCTTAGTTGTAACCCACTACACCCTCACCCTATAGGAATGCAACTTTATCTGCTACCTTCAGAGAGTGGCGCCTGGTTTAAGAAAAAACACCCTTGGAAAAAATAAGGTTTTTGGTTATCAGAAAGAAAGGATCATAAAATGTCAGCAGGCCTCATGGCCAGAAGACGATGTAAAACCCCTAAGACTTTTTTAAAATATACATTTATGTGAAGCACCTGATTTTGACAAGGGTCAGGTCTGCTGACCCCCGCATGACTCTGTATTCATCCCTATGTGTAACAAAAGGTATATAAGCAAACCTAAAAAATAAAGAAATGGGATCAGTTTCTGGAAAGACTGATTTCCCCGTGTTGTTTCTTTCTTGCTCCCCGTTTTTCTGGCTGAATTCCCATCTGGAATGTGGGTACTCACCAAGCCTGCTAATTTTGCCTGGGCTTCTAAGATCGGACCGGGGAGGCCTCAGTGCCTCCTCTCCCTTGGGAGAACGGAAAGACGCCTGTGGCCTACGTAGGTGGTGATTGGTATTCCACTTAAACCAAGTTATTCAGCCTCATTTTCTCCACTAATTTTCCTACTACACTATCCGTTTCTAATCTCTCTCTATATCTGTAATTAAATAAGTTTTTTCCTAGGATGCCTACTCCGTCTCCCCTTCGAATTACCCTGGATCCACCGGGGCTGGGCCCCGGCATTCCAGGAGTTGGTGATGGACAGGGAAGCCTGGTGTGTTGCAGTCCATGGGGTCTCAAACAGTCAGACACAGCTGAGTGACTGAACAACAACAAAAGTCCTGAGATGGATAGAAGGGCAGAGAGGCTGTGGCCGAAGTCATTCAGTGAAATGACTGGATTTTACACTTGTCTTGCGGTAAATTATCATGTCATTATTCCATCATGTCTGTCTGTCTTTTCTCCTGTAGGACAAATGTATTGAGGATAAGGATGCCCACCTTCTCTTGGATAAATGCTCTCTATATGTTTGGGCACTGTGTTAAGTGCTTTACATGCATCTTCTCATTTAATCCTCAGAAAACCTAAGGGGATAGGCAATATTATTTGGCTCCTATAGTGAAGATTGTGAGCTACCTGTTCAATATCCATTATCCCTTTCTTCCTTACTAAGTGTACTCCAATTTTATTCAGAGCTGCAAAGGACCCAGTTAAAACATTCTATCTCTCAACACCTCTTGTAAGTAGGGATGATCACATAGCCAAGTTCTGGCCATGAAATGTAAGAATTATGTGAGCTGGGTTTTGAGAAACATTCTTTAAAATGAAACTGACTCCTTTCCCTTCCATTGTGTGTGTTAGTCGCTCAATCGTGTCTGACTCTTTGCGACCCCATGGACTGGGGCCTGACAGGCTCCTCCATCCATGGATTTTTCCAGGCAAGAATACTGGAGTGGGTTGCCATTCCCTTCTCCAGGGGATCTTCCTGACCCAGGGATCGAACCCAAGTTTTCCACATTGTAGGCTGACGCTTTACCATCTGAGCCACTATGTTTCCTCTATATTCCTAAAAAAAAAAAAAAACTTTAATGTGATCATTGGAGCTGAAGCAGCAATGTCATGACCACACATTAAAAATGAAGAAAGTAGCTACGCACTAAGGAAGGCAAAGGAGAAAGGGAAAAGGATCCTGAGTCACTGTTAAATTATACAAGCCCTGATCTGCCTGTTCACTGACCTTTTTAAGTGAGAAAAGTAAAACTATAATTTGTTCAAGCACCATTTGTGGGCTTTTCTTCTTCCTATCAACTGAATGCAAGAGGTAGTTAGAAACTACCTCTAACTACCTCTTTATTTTCTAACTACCTCTTTATTTTCCAGTTGAGAAAACTTCATCTCAGAAAACTAAAAAGACTTCCCAAGGTCACACATTTAGTAAATATGAGATCTGAGAGTATTACCAGGTGTTCTTAACCATGTGGCTTCACTGCCTCCTTTGTAGAATACAGGTCCATGTTGGGGACTTTGAGCCCAACACATTTCCACTGGAGTGGAATTGATCCGAGCAATTGATCTGGCTATAGTAAGGCTGGCCAAAGTTATCATCCTTCCCTCTTCTTGTCGCCTTCCATCTAAATCAGCATTCTTTGGGGCTCATAAACATTAAAGAGATTATAAGGATCTGGACTGGGAGAAAGGACTCAGTTTCTCCATTTGTGCAAGGAATAGCTCACACTAAGTGATCTCTAGAACCTGAATGTCATTGCAGGATATCAGCTCTGACACTCTGCAATGTTACTGTCATACCAGAGTACGGTTTCATAAGTCACCAGGCAGAGGAGTTTCTCTGAAGTCTCTGAGTCCTACCTTGGCTTATCCAACGCATGAATCTCCTCTACAGCATCTCATGACTGATTGCCTGCTCTTTACTTATATTCTCCCAATTCTTTTAAATAATTTTTAATTCCAGCATAAAGAATAGTACCTGTTACCATTTGATAAGTTTATCAAATGAATAAACAACTGAACAATCTAATATAATACATCCAAATTTATTCAGGGACAACTCTAGGCAAAAGGTATGTTCAGTTCAGTTCAGTCGCTCAGTCGTGTCTGACTCTTTGCGACCCCATGAATCGCAGCACGCCAGGCCTCCCTGTTCATCACCATCTCTCGGAGTTCACTCAGACTCACATCCATAGAGTCAGTGATGCCATCCAGCCATCTCACCCTCGGTCGTCCCCTTCTCCTCCTGCCCCCAATCCCTCCCAGCATCAGAGTCTTTTCCAATGAGTCAACTCTTTGCATGAGGTGGCCAAAGTACTGGAGTTTCAGCTTTAGCATCATTCCTTCCAAAGAAATCCCAGAGTTGATCTTCAGAATGGACTGGTTGGATCTCCTTGCAGTCCACGGGACTCCCAAGAGTCTTCTCAAACACCACAGTTCAAAAGCATCAATTCTTTGGCATAAGGCAGGTCAGGTGCTCTGGTATTACCATCTCTTTCAGAATTTTCCACACAACAACTGTGGAAAATTCTTAAAGAGGTGGGCACACCAGACCACCTTACCTGCCTCCTGAGAAATCTGTATGCAGGTCAAGAAGCAACAGTTAGAATTGGACATGGAGCAACAGACTGGTTCAAAATTGGCAAAGGAGTATGTCAAGGCTGCATATTGTCACTGTGTTCATTCAACTTATATGTAGAGTACTTCATGTGAAATGCTGGGCTGGATGAAACACAAGCTGGAATCAAGACTGTTGGGAGAAATATCAACTTCAGATATGGTGATGATACCACCCTTACAGCAGAAAGCAAAGAGGAACTAAAGAACCTTTTGATGAAGGTGAAAGAAGAGAGTGAAAAAGCTGGCTTAAAATTGCACATTCAAAAAACTAAAATCATGACATCCAGTCCCATCACTTCATGGCAAATTGATGGGGAGACAACAGAAACAGTGACAGACTTCATTTTGGGGGGTCTAAAATCACTGCAGATGGTGACTGCAGCCATAAAATTAAAAGATGCTTATTCCTTGGAAGAAAAGCTATGACCAACCTAGACAGCATATTAAAAACAAGAGACGTTACTTTGCCAACAAAGGTCTGTCTAGTCAAAGCTATGGTTTTTCCAGTAGTCATGTATGGTTGTGAGAGTTAGACTATAAAGAAAGCTGAGCACCGAAGAATTGATGCTTTTGAACTGTAGTGTTGGAGAAGACTCTTGAGAGTCCCTTGGACTGCAAGGAGATCCAACAAGTCAATCCTAAAGGAAACCAATCTTGAATATTCATTGGAAGCACTGATGCTGAAGCTGAAACTCCAATACTTTTGCCACCTGATGCCAAGAATTGATTCCTTAGAAAAGACCCTGATGCTGGGAAAGATTGAGGGCAGGAGGAGAAGAGGGTGACAGACGATGAGATGGCTGGATGGCATCACTGACTCTATGGACATGAGTTTGAGCAAGCTCTGGGTGTTGGTAATGGACAGGGAGGCCTGGCATGCTGCAGTCCATGGGGTCTCAAAGAGTCAGACATGACTGAGCACCTGAACTGAACTGAACTGACTGGACAGTGAAGAGATCAGACCAGTCAATCCTAAAGGAAATCAACCGTGAATATTCATTGGAAGGATTGATGATAAAGAAGAAGCTCCAATACTTCGGCCACCTGATGTGAAGACTCTACTCATTTGAAAAGACCTTGATGCTGGGAAATACTGAGGGCAGGAGGAGAAGGGGTGACAGAAGGTGAGATAGTTGGATGGCATCACCGACTCAATGGACATGAGTTTGAACAAACTCCTGGAGTTGGTGAAGAACAGGGGAGCCTGGTGTGCTGAAGTCCATGGGGTTGCAAAGAGTCAGACATGACTTAGTGGCTGAACAAGCAGGCCTGTACTTGCTGTCTAAAGCCTCTAATTCACTCTTTGCCAGAGCAGCCCCACCTTTAGGACTCACCATCCTGTAGGAGGTGATGGCAAATAAGCCTGCCTGGAGCTGGACAAGAGAATCCTGCCACACAATGATGCATGCAAACATACCAAGTCCTACAGTCCTAACAAGGCCCAGAGAGAGGAGCCTGGCTCTCCTACCTTGAAGCATTGAAGGCAATCCACATTTGCATCTAAAAGATCCTTTCACTTCTCTGGGACTCTAGCTATACTTTACTGTTACATAAGAGCAGCAGTTCACAAATACATAAGACCAGCAGGTCCTGGTCCCAGGACCCCTTTATACTCCCTGAAATCCTTGAAGATCCCAAAGAGCATGGTTTATGTAAGTTCTATCTATCTATTTCACTGAATTAGAAATTCAAATTGGGAACTAAAAAAAAAATTATTTATTGTAACACAACCCAACAGTAAGCCCATGAACAAAAATAACATATTTTTATGAAAAGTAACTGTGTTTCCCAAACTGCACACACACAAAACCACTGGGAAGCAAAGGATTGTTTTGCTTTTTTGAAAGCTCTTTAATGTCTGGCTTAATAGAAGATCGTTGGATTCTTATATATGCTTCTGTATTCAGTCTGTTGCAATACATAAGTCATATTGCCTCTAGAAAACTCAACTGTACATTCATGAGGGAATGAGTGAAAAAGGCAAATAATGAAAACAATTTTGACTCTGCACGGCAAAGTGTCCCCAGACTATACTCTGAGAACTTCTGCCCTAAGCCAATCACATAACACGCTGCAATTTCCTGCTGTGTGTGCCGTCTCTCTGAGCTTCTAGCCAGGCCTTTTTTTTTTTTTAATTTATTTTACTGAGGCATAGCTGATTTACAATGTTGTGCTAATTTATGCTGTATAGTAAAGTGATTTAGTTATATACATACAGACATTCTTTTTCATTATGGTTTATCACAGGATATCGAATATGGATCACTATGCTATACTGTAGGACCCTGTTGCTTATTCATTCTGTATGTAATAGTTTGCATCTGCTAATCCCGAATTCCTAATCCATCCCTCTTGACAACCACAAGTCTGTCGTCTATGTCTGTGAGTCTGTCTCTGTTTCATTTGTCTCGTATTTTAGATTCCACATGTAAGTGATACTGCACAGTATGTTTTTCCCTTTCTGACTTCACCTAGGGTAATAATCTTTAGAATCATTCTGTTCCTGAAAATTGCATGATTTCATTCTTTTTTATGGCGGAGTTGTTGTTGTTCAGTCACCCAGTTGTGTCCAACTCTGCGATGCCATGGACTGCAGCATGCCAGACCTCTCTGCCCCTCACCATCTCCCAAAGTATGCCCAAGTTCATGTCAAGTGAATGTGTGTGTGTGTGTGTATGTGTATATATATACACACATACATATATATATATGTGTATATATATATATGTATACATATATACACACATATATATATATATACATATATATATATATATACACATACACACACACGTGCACCCCTCATCTTCTTTATCCATTCATCTGTTGATGGACATTTAAGTTGTTTGCATGTCTTGGCTATTATGCATAGTGCTGCTGTGAACAGAAGAATGCATACATCATTTTGAGCTATAGTTTTCTCTGGAGATACATGGTCAACCCCATCATGACTGTTACCTTCCTAAGACTCAGGCTCTGGTTCTGCATTCCTCTACCCACAGGTTGGGAAAATTCTCCGCTTTCTTTGAATTCTAAAAGTGCTTTGTTTCTACCTTTTGTGTGTTACACATCAGTTGGTAGTTTGTGAGGGAGTCATCCAGCCACATTTTATGCAACAATGTCAATCAACCACATTTAAAAATAAAAATTCCCATTGCTCATAGGTTACACTTCTAACTGGTTATCAGGCTGTCAAAGTCCTTGGTGATCTGGGTCTTCCTCAACTCTCCACCCCATTTCACAGCATTCTCCCCACCCTGCCTTTGCTCACCATGCTTCAGACACAGTAGCCTCCTTTCTTATTCCTAGGACCTGCCAGCCTCTCCCTCACCTCTGGAATGCTCCTGATACTACTGAGAAGGCTGACTCACTCTCAGCCTTCAACTCTCAATGCAAATGTACGTCTTCAAAGAGGAGCTCAGTGACCACCCTGCTCAACATGGCCTCACTGAAACCTTCTCGCTCATCACTCTATTTCTTTCATGTGACTTCTGATGAGTCATAATTATTTATTTGTGGAGTTTTTGTATGTCTTCCTTATAACCTCCATGAGGCAGAAATTTTGTAGGGTGTTTTTCACCACTGTGTGACACTACATATGGCACTCAGCACTTGTAGGTACTCAATAAATACGAATTAGGTACTGAATAAATTATTGGTCCAAGATTTGGTAAATGGTATAACCGGGCTTCCCAGGTGGCACTAGTAAAGAAGCTGCCTGCCAATGCAGGTGGCATGTAAGAGACACGAGTTTGATCCCTGGGTCAGGAAGATCCCCTGAAGGAGGGCATGGCGACCCACTCAGTATTCTTGCCAGAGCATCCCATAGAGAGAGGAGACTGGTGGGCTACTGCCCATGGGGCCACGCAGAATCAGACACAACTGAAGCGACTTAACACGTACGCACATAAGGTAAGTGCCCTTACCTGCTGCAGTATCAGAAAAGGAAAAGGACAGTGACCCCACTGAGGCCTGACGGTGAAATATGTAATCTCATTGTCAGGATTCCACCTGGCAATTTCCACAGCTCATACTCAATGATCTTTCTCGAGTGTAAACTAGTCCCTTACGCTCTCCTCCAGTCTTTCCCGGTTGATTCTCTTCAAGTATTAATGGCTATCACTATCTCCTCAGTCCACCCTCTCTTTAATTCTTTGCTGCTTCTCCAGCTTTTCCTACTAGTAAAAAAAAAAAAAAACTTTCTCCATGAGTGCTAATTGCTACAAGGACACAGGCAGGAATTAGCAAAACTTGTAAGAATTCTGAAATCGTACAGAGATTTTTAATTACGGTCCTTGGTTCATAACTTCTCACTCTCTTAAGAGGGAGCTTCAAGGGGCTTCTGTCTGCCCTGAGAAATGGACTCACCAAACTTCTTTCCAAAACAACTTCACATCTTAGCCTGATAAGGTCATCCTTGTCTCAAATAGACACCTTGTATTTCAAGGGTTTTTTGTACAGAGGCATCCCCAGTTCTCTGGGGTCTGCCTTTCTCTCTTCCACTGCCTGTGGCTTATGGCTGGTAGGCAAAGATGGCTCTTACAATTGGTCGAAGGCAACCACTGATGTACTAGCAACCAGCTAACATATCAAAATAATCATCTTCTGTGCCCTTTTTGGCCAGAATGCCAGTGTGTGCCCTCTCCCAGGCACTTCACAAATCCTTGCCAGTGAATTGATTGAATTGTAGAGAGCTATGCTCAGTTGGTCTTCACGGTTATAATACTTTCAAAGCTTGTAAACATGCTTGAGATTACAGTACAGTGGGTGATGTTATATGCATGCAGACTGGGAGAAACAGCTTCGAGCCATTTAAAATGTTTAGCACATCCTAAAGAAATTCCATTCCACTGCCTCTTACCATGAAAGTGCCAGGATGCTGGAAGGTGGGAGAGAATTATCTACCCATGTCCACTGTCAGTATCCCATCTTGAACTTCTTTATTGTCATTGTTTGGCTGTGAGCTGTTTGGCAAGCTGTTTTGAAAGGCTCCAGGTTGTTAAATTCAAGAAACTCATGCAAGAAGCTGAGAGAAGAACAATCACAGCAACAATAAAACAGAGGCTCATCCTGGCATGGTACGTTCCCTCTCCTGTTCCATCCCTCTCCTCTAGACATTACCCCCTGCCTCGAGCAAGCAGGAGATCTGCACTTCATTGATGGAACCTGGTATGCTATGCCTGCAGGGCCCTAGTGGTATTGCTCAAGGACTGTCTGGGCCAGGCCAAGAGAGCTGAACTAGATGCTTAAGGAGCAGAGAGACAGTGGTCAGCCCACACGTGGGAAGAGGCAGCACATAGAGCCTTAGGGCTTTCAGGATCCTTCTACCTTCATTGCACTAAGTGATTCTTATAGGAAACCTGCAAGGTTATCTCTCCTTAAAAAGAGCAGGAAGCCGATTGAGAAAGGTTCAGTGATTTGCCCAAGATCACAGAGCAAACAGATACAAAGCACCAGTTCTCAAGCCTAAGGATGCTGACTTCTGAGGCAAGCCTTTCACATTAATAAGAATCAACCCTGTTCGCAACATATGTGACAGCCAAAGGTTAATATAACTGTTATACATAGATGCCTGCCCAATACCCGACTCTAAATTTCACCTTTCAGGGGAATCTCAGTTTTGTTCAGGGCAACAACAAGCCCAGTCATGGCAGACAAATAATTGATTCAAGCTAGTGGTTCTCAAAACTGAGAGTATCAGAATTACCCAGAGACTTTGTTAAAACACAGATCTCCTATTGAACATATCCTTTGCAAATGTTTTCTCCTGTTCAGTGGATTTTCTTTTCATCTTGTTGATGGCTTCCTTTGCTGTGCATAAGCTTTTAAGTTTAATTAGGTCCAATTCATTTATTTATTATTTTATTTGCCTCTGAGAAGACAAATCTAAAATAATATTGGTGCTTAGCTCAGTCGTGTCCGACTCTTTGCAACTCCATAGACTGTAGCCTGCCAGGCTTCTCTGTCCATGGGATCCTCCAGGCAACGATATTGGAGTGGGTTGTCATGCTCTCCTCCCAGGGATCTTCCCGATCAAACGATCAGCCTCAGCGTCTCCTGCACTTTAGGCAGTTTCTTTACCACTGAGCCAATAGGGAAGCCTACACAAAAATATTTCTATGACTTAAAGAGTACTCTGTCCATGTTCCCTTCTAGGAGTTTTTTAATTTCCAGTTTTACGTTTAGGCCTTTAGTCCATTTTGAGTTTATTTTTGCATATGGTGTGAGACAGGATCTTAAAAGGGGTTAATATCCAAAATATACAATCAGCTTATACAACTCAGTATCAGAAAAACAAACAACATAAATTTAAAATGGGCAGAAGACCTAATAGACATTTTTGCAAAGAAGATACACTTTTGGCTAACATGCACATAAAAAATGCTCAACATCACTAACCATCAAAGTGAAAATAAAATGTCATCTCACACTTTTAAGAATGGCTATCATGAAAGAGACCACAAATAACAGATATTATGTTGGATATGGAGAAAAGGAAATCTCATACACTGTTGGTGGGAATGTAAACTGGTACAGTCACTATGGAAAACAGTATGGAGAGTCCTCAAAAACCTAAACATAGGACTACCATCTGACCCAGCAATTCCACTCCTGGGTATATATCTGAAGGAAATGAAAACACTAACTCAAAAAGATGCAAGCATCATAATGTTCATTATACCACTATTTAAAACAGCCAAGACATGGAAGCAATCAAAATGTTCATCAACAGATGAGTGGATAAAGAAGCTGTGGTAGAAATAAAACACACACACACAATGGACTGCTACTCAGTCACATAAAAGAGTGAAATGGTGCCATTTGCAACAACATAGGTATACCTAGAAGGCATCATGATTAGTGCAATAAATCAGACACAGAAAGACAAATCTTCTATGTTATCACTTATATGTGGAATCTAAAAAATCAAACAAATGACTGAATATAACAAAATAGAAACAGACTCACAGATACAGAAAACAAAGTAGTGATTACCAGTGGAGGGGGAATGAGGAGGGGCAAGAGAGGGGTTCAGACTACTATATAAAATAAGCAACAAGCTACTGTATAAAATAAATAAGCACAAGATATATTGTATATCACAGAGAAATACAGCCAGTATTGTATAATAACTTTAAATGGAATACCATCTATAAAAATATTGAAACACTATGTTGTATACCTGAAACTAATATGATACTATAAATCAACCATACTTCAATAACACACACACACACACACACACACACACACATCACTGTCCCTGCTCTTGAGAGTTCTGATTCAATAGGTCTGCTGCTACTGCTAAGTCGCTTCAGTCGTGTCCAACTCTGTGCGACCCCATAGACGGCAGCCCACCAGGCTCCTCCATCCATGGGATTTTCCAGGCAAGAGTACTGGAGTGGGTTGCCATTTCCTCCTCCAGTGCATGAAAGTGAAAAGTGAAAGTGAAGTCATTCAGTCGTGTCCGACTCTTAGCGACCCCATGGACTGCAGCCTACCAGGCTCCTATATCCATGAGATTTTCCAGGCAAGAGTACTAGAGTGGGTTGCCATTGTCTGGGATGGGGCCTAAGAATTTGCATGCCTATCAAGCTCCCAAGTCTTGATGATGCTATTGGTCTGAAAGGCTCTCTTAGAGAATCACTTGGACAATATAATCATGGCAGTCCTGATCTCCAGCTCCCTTGTAGCCATGTATGGTTGTGGATACAAGCAGTTCTGTCAGCAAGGTAGTAGGAGATGTTTGCTGGGAACTTCCAGGAACATTGTGAACATTGTGCTTTCTTAACAAAAAGGAAGAGTATGGTTAGTGCCACCTTATCCCTTTTCCTGCTTTGGGCAAATAGGTGATGCCTGGAATTGTAACAAGCATCCTATGTCCATTAGGCAGCAAGACAGCATTGTGGGGTTGCAGGAAGGAGAGGTTGCAAAAAAGAAGAGTCTAGGTCACTCATGACATATATGAACCCTGGACCAACTACCTCCAAATCTCTTTCTGTTTAGGAAGTTAGACAACCAAACATCTTATTGCTTAAACATCATTAGATTAAGGATCAGGTACATTGTTATTTATAACTCAAAGCAATCATGACCTATACAAAAAGTTTCTGCAAAACAATTTTTTAATCAGACAATGGAAATTGGTGCCTCCCAGTCTGCAAAGGGCTCTTCACATCCATCAGGACATTCAGTCAGTCCCAGAGTAACCACGATGTTGGCATAAAACAATTTTCTGTTTTCTGGGAGGGATGCCTTACTTTAAAAGTTTGCAGGCCACTGCCAAAAATAAACTACCCTTTGAAAAACACTATGCTTGACGGGCTACAGTTCAGAGAGTTGCGAAGAGTCAGACATGACTGCAGCAACTTAGCACACATGCACACACGTGCTAGAAAATATGTTGTCTAAAATTAATACTGAATGAAAGATGTAGACCAGAAGTAAGGAAAACTGCCTAGAGATGGAGGCTTAGTTTCAAACTTGTTGTTATAGACCTACCATACCTGATACACAGCAATTGCCTCTAAAGACTGGATTCATTAAGCAAAACGTGTTGCCAGATTAAAGAAATGACCTAAGTATTCCAGAATGTGTCCCAAAGGGCAAAGGATCCATTAAATGCTTCTCCTAGAAGTACAAAACATGTGCTGATGTTGTAGTCCTTGAAGAAGTCCTACAGTAGAAGAATCCATTGTGTTCCATTTAACGCAAACTTTCCCAAACTTACTCAGCCCACATTTTCCACCATGATATCTACTACTCTTTCCAAACACTTTGAGGAATGCTGACTTAATAAAATAGTAATCAAAAATGACTCTGCCTGTGGCATGAGTAACACAGTAGAAAAACTATTAAATACAGCAGCTGATCTGTTCTGCTTCAAAACCCCAGTTCTGTCATATACAGCCATGGATTCTAAAATGTAATTTTTTTCCCACATTTATCATTTTGGAAAGTCATCTCTTAGTGTAACTGGCAGTATTTCTTTTTCTCAGTGTAAATAAAATAATGGTGAATCTTACAGTCAATACCACCATTAGTTACTTATCAAACTGGTAAAGCATTGTATATGACTTTGAGCTAGTCACTCAACCAGGGTGAGCCTCAGTTTCCTTGGTAAAACTGGGATACTCCAGTACTCTTGCCTGGAGAATCCCATGGATGGAGGAGCCTGGTAGGCTGCAGTCCATGGGGTCGCTAAGAGTCGGACACAACTGCGCGACTTCACTTTCACTTTTCACTTTCATGCATTGGAGAAGGAAATGGCAACCCACTCCAGTGTTCTTGCCTGGAGAATCCCAGGGACGGGGGAGCCTGGTGGGCTGCCGTCTATGGGGTCACACAGAGTCGGACACAACTGAAGCGACTTAGCAGCAGCAAAGGCCTCATAGGGTGGATATGAAAATGAAATAATGTAGGAAACCAGGTCTCAATCTTCTCTAGGAAAGATCACCTAGAGAAGGGAATGACTACCCACTCCAGTATTCTTGTTTGGAGAATTCTGTGGACAGAGGAGCCTGGTGGGTCCACGGGGTCACAAAAAGTCAGACATGATTGATTGAATGATTAACACGCCACAATGTAAGTGCTCAGTAAAATGCTAGTTATTCTGATAAAAATTTTAGAAACTCTGAAAATGTTCCCTGTTCCCCAAGTCCCTTCCTCACCTACCATTAATTCTTTCTTTAACAATGAATATTTTCCCCAAGAGATGTTAAAATGCAAATCCTTCAGGGAGAGAGAACCACAGGCTGGCAGTCATGCTCAAGAATAAGGACTAATGAAAGATTCTCTTTTGCAGGCAGAGTTTGACAGAGAGAGCGGAAGGAGGTCCCAAGGCACAAAGGTATGTGAAGGCAGGGAAAGAAACTGGGCCACATCTAGTGAGGGGAAAAGAGCGGTGAGGGTGGAGGCATGTTCTGCACGGTTTTCTCAGTGTTGAATCCAGATTTGTTTCCCCTGAGAGCCTCAGATTACTCTTTGCTTGGAAACCGAGCATCCCCCAGAGGCATCAGCTCTTCAGAGGGAATCAGGTGTTCATGAATAGCCTCCCAAATGTGAGAAGCCACTGGGGAAGCTCCAGGAAGGGCGGGTGGATGGATACAGAGACAAAAGATGGAGGTGACCAGAGGCCAGTTTTGTCTCTTCTTTCTGCTGGATGTTTAGGCTAAGAAGTCAGAAGCAGGGAATCATATGAACACTGAAAATTCTTAAAACTTAAAAACTACTGCTGAAAATCCAACACCAAACTGAAGAAATCTCTTCTCTCTTTCCTTTGACATTTAATTGCAGGCCAGTATGTCTGTCATCAGAGAAGGCAATGGCACCCCACTCCAGTACTCTTGCCTAGAAAATCCCATGGATGGAGGAGCCTGGTAGCCTGCAGTCCATGGGGTTGCTAAGAGTCAGACACGACTGAGCGACTTCACTTTCACTTTTCACTTTCATGTATTGGAGAAGGAAACTGCAACCCACTCCAGTGTTCTTGCCTAGAGAATCCCAGGGATGGGGGAGCCTGGTGGGCTGCCGTCTATGGGGTCTCACAGAGTCAAACACGACTGAAGCGACTTAGCAGCAGCAGCAGCAGCAGCAGCTTGTCCTTCATCGGGTTTCTCTGGTGGTGCAGTGGAATCTGCCTGCAATGCAGGAGACACAGGTTCAATCCCTGGGTCAGGAAGATCCCCTGGAGAAGGAAATGGAAACTCACTCGAGTATTCTTGCTGGGAAAATCTCATGGACAGAGGAATCTGGTGGGCTACAGTCCATGGGGTCACAAAGAGTCAGACACGACTGAGCATACACACAGATACACATACATGCACACCTGCCCTTCATAAGCAGCATTCTTTAAATAAATGGGGTCACCTTTCTGATGGAGCCCTTTTTCTTTTCCTAGGGAATCTTCAAAAAATATAACTAAGGAGGAGCAGAGAAGAAATATTTAAAGGATCAAAGACACGTCTCAGAGGCACAAGAGCTCTAAGAAGTCCCAGCCATTTGCTGACTGTTTGACCTTGGACAAGTCACTTAACTTCACTGAGGTTCACCTGCAAGGCAAAGGCAATGTCTTTCACCTTGTCTGATGCATGAAGATGACATAAGTATCAATTGCTCAACCAAAAAATAAGTAACTGAGAGAGGCAAGACAAACTATTGAAGATTAAAATTTATATTTCCTTTGTCCTAATAATTCCATATTTTAGAATTCAAACCTATAAAAAATATCTGTATGAAAGGAATTATGTATGCAGAGGTTTATTACAGTTCAGTTGGTATAGGAAGGGATAGAGGAAAGGAAAAGGAGAAAAAATTTGAAAGTTATCTGAATGTTCCTCAATAGTGGACTAGCAACATAAATTTCTGGTATGTATCCATATGATGAAATATTATGAAGGTATTATTATTTGAGTGAGATTTATATATCCTAACTAAAGCATTTTCTCTGATATGTCTTTAAGTCAGAAAAGCAAATAATATGTAGAGTTGGATTCTACTATCTTATTTTAAAAAATAAAAGGGGGAAGAAATTTATACAGTTGTAAGAGCATTAAAATAAAGTGTGGAAAAATAGACTGCACTATTCGCATTGATTATCTGGGGAGGAGGGGATTAAAGAGGAAGATTATTAATGTTTCCTTCATGTACCTCTGAATTGTTTGATATGATAAAAATAAATATGCGTAACTTTCATAATATGAAAAATCTAATAACGCTGAAGGAAGGGAGGGAAGGAACAGACAAGAGGGAGGAAAAGGGAGAAGAAAGGGGAAAAAAAGAGAGATCTATGATTTTTGATCAAAATAGATAAAAGTGCCTTATATGTTTACAGTTTCCAGGATCATGCCTGGTTCTTTACAGATAATTAGGAATTTTAGGCATGGCATTGACCTAATAGATCATGACTCTGAATTACCTGTTGCTTCTCCCTTCAGAGTCTGCTAGGTCCCAGGAGCTCAAGCAAGAGGACTATGTTGTTACAACTCAGGATGAATTTTATTTTCCAAAATGAATGTCTATGCTGTTTCCCTTGCATCTTCAATATGAGATTGCTTTGTCTACTGTCTTTACCTTTCTCTATATATGAGGGCTTCCCAGGTGGCTCAGGGGTAAAGAATCCACCTGTCAATGCAGGAGACTCAGGTCTGATCCCTGGGAAGATCACCTGAAATAGGAAATGGCAACCCACTTGGAAAATTCCATGGACAGAGGAGCCTGGTGGGCTACAGTCCAGGGGGTCATAAAAAGTCATACACAACTGAGTGACTTTACACTCACACACACACGCACCAGGAATGTAAGTTTCACTTCTTCCTAGAGCTCTTAGGAGTTTTTCCCAAGAGGAGCAGACACAAGGAGCATCCTGTACTTCTACATCCTTGACAGCTCGGCACCAGACATGTGTGCACACACTTGTTTCCTGGATACCACCCTGTCCTCAACTCAGCTCCCAGATTCCACTCCAGCAAAGCACAGTTTAGTAGCTACCACAAGTAACTGTTGAGATTTTACCAGTTGGAGATTTACATCATCAGCATAAAGTTTAGAAGGCCCTTAGAGGTATAATGATGCAGTAGAAAACCCTCAGGACTCAAAACACTTTTTAAAATGATAANCAACTCAGCTCCCAGATTCCACTCCAGCAAAGCACAGTTTAGTAGCTACCACAAGTAACTGTTGAGATTTTACCAGTTGGAGATTTACATCATCAGCATAAAGTTTAGAAGGCCCTTAGAGGTATAATGATGCAGTAGAAAACCCTCAGGACTCAAAACACTTTTTAAAATGATAAAACGCTGTGCTGGTAAAAGTGCAGACAGAGGGACACACTGCCTACTGGTTTGAGGATAAACAGCTACCATATCTCTGAAAAGCAACCTTGTAATATAGCTGAAGGATCTTAAAAATATTTATACATTTTAAAGAAATTTTCTTTCTGGCTTACTTCACTCTGTATAATTGGTTCCAGTTTCATCCATCTCATTAGAACTGATTCAAATGAATTCTTTTTAATGGCTGAGTAATACTCCA
>SJYT01073736.1:0-86863 GCA_006410635.1 Cephalophus harveyi | reverse complement strand
AATTGCTTTATAAAAACAAACAAACAAAAAATTTCTTTCCTAAGGAACTAATCAAGAAATAGCAAAAATATTTATGTATATATGTATGTATCTCAAATGATTGTTATGGCAATTAAGAAGCTAATTTATGAAAAGTGCTTAGCATAGTTACAGGTACCTAGAATGCCCTTTATAAGCATTAGGTAATAATAATAACTGTAGGTTCTTTCCCTCTTTTTTTCTCCCTTGCTTTTTTTTAAATTTATTTTTCTATTGAAGGATAATTGCTTTACAGAATTTTGTTTTTTTCTGTCATACCTCAACATGAATCAGCCATGGGTATATATATAGCCCCTCCCTTTTGAAACCTCCTCCCATTTCCTGCCCCATCCCACCCCTCTAGGTTGATTCAGAGCCCCTGTTTGAGTTTCCTGAGCCATACATCAAATTCCCATTGGCTGTCTATTTTACAGATGGTAATGTAAGATTCCATGTTACTCTTTCCATGCATCTCACCGTCTCCTCCCCTCTCCCCATGTCCATCAGTCCATTCTCTATGTCTGTTTCCCCACTGCTGCCCTGTAAACAAATTCTTCAGCACCATTTTTCCAGATTCTGTATAAACACATTAGAATACGATATTTTTCTTTCTCTTTCTGACTCACTTCACTCTGTATAATAGGTTCTAGGTTCATCCACCTTATCAGAACTGACTCAAATGTGTTCTTTTATATGGCTGGGTAATATTCCATTGTGCATGTGTACCACAGCTTCTTAATCCAGTCTTCTGTCGATGGACGTCTAGGTTGCTTCCATGTTCTGGCTATTGTAAATAGTGCTGCCATGAAAAATGGGATACATGTGTCTTTCAATTTTGGTTTCCTCAGGGTATATGCCAAGAAGTGAGATTGCTGGGTCATATAATGGTTTTGTTCCTAGCTTTTTAAGGAATCTCCATATTATCTTCCATAGTGGTTATATCAATTTACAGTTTCACCAACAGTGCAAGAATGTTCCCTTTTCTCCACACCCTCTCCAATATTTATTGTTTGTAGACTTTTGATGATGGCCATTCTGACTGGTGTGAGGTTATATCTGATTGTGGTTTTGATTTGCATTTCTCTAATAATGAGTGATGTTGAGCATCTTTCATGTGTTTGTTAGCCATCTGTATGTTTTCTTTGGAGAAATGTCTGTTTAGGTCTTTTTCCCACTTTTTGATTGGGTTGTTTGTTTTCCTGGTATTGAGTTGTACGAGCTGCTTGTATATTTTAGAAATTAATCCTTTTCAGTTCTTTCATTTGCTATTATTTTCTCCCATTCTGAGGGTTGTCTTTTCACCTTTGTTATAGTTTCCTTTGCTATGTAAAAGCTTCTAAGTTTAACCAGGTCCCACTTGTTTACTTTTTTTTTTTTTTTTCATTACTCTAGGAGGTGGGTCATAGAGGATCTTGCTTTGATTTATGTCATTGAGGGTTCTGCCTATGTTTTCCTCTAAGAGTTTTATAGTTTCTGGTCTTACATTTAGGTTTTTAATCCATTTTGAGTTTATCTTTGTGTATGGTATTAGGAAGTGTTCTATTTTATTCTTTTACATGTAGCTGTCGAGTTTTCCCAGTACCATTTATTGAGGAAGCTGTCTTTCCCCATTGTATATTCTTGCCTCCTTTGTCAAAAAATAAGATACCCATAGGTGCATGGGTTTATTTCTGGGCTTTCTATTTTGTTCCATTGGTCTATATTTCTATTTTTGTGCCAATACCATACTGTCATGATGACTGTAGCTTTGTAGTATAATCTGAAGTCAGGAAGGTTGATTCTTCCAGCTCCATTCTTTTTTCTCAGGACTGCTTTGGTTATTCTGGGTCTTTTGTGTTTCCATGTGAACTGTGAAAAGTTTTGTTCTAGTTCTGTGAAAAGTGCCATTGACAATTTGATAGGGATCACACTGAATCTGTACTTTGCATTTGGTAGTATAGTCATTTCCACAATATTGATTTTTCCTACCCAGGGACATGGAATATCTCTCCATCTGTTTATGTCATCTTTGATTTCTGTCATTAGTGTCTTATAATTTTCTGTGTACAGTTCTTTTGTCTCCTTAGCTAAGTTTATTCCTAGATATTTAATTCTTTTTGTTGCAATGGTGAGTGAGATTGATTCCTTAATTTCCCTTTCTGATTTTTCATTGTTAGTATATGGAAATGCAACTGATTTCTGTGTATTGATTTTGTATCCTGCAACTTTCCTAAATTCACTGATTAGCGCTAGTAATTTTCTAATACTATCTTTAGGGTTTCCTATGTACAGTATTATGTCATCTGCAAACAGTGAGAGCTTTACTTCTTTTCTGATCTAGATTCCTATTATTTCTTTTTCTTCTCTGATTACTGTAGCCAGGACTTCCAGAACTATGTTGAATAATAGTGGTGAAAGTGGACACCCTTATCCTGTTCCTGATCTTAGAGGCAATGCTTTCAGTTTTTCACCATTGAGAATAATGTTTGCTGTAGGCTTATCATATATGGCCCTTACTATGTTGAGGTAGATTCCTTCTGTGAGTATTTTTTTAAGAGTTTTAACCATAAATGGGTGCTGAATTTTGTCAAAGGCTTTTTCTGTATCTATTGAGATTATCATATGGTTTTTATCTTTCAATTTGTTAATATAGTACATAACATTGATTTGCATATATTGAAGAATCTTTGCATTCCTGGAATAAAGCCAACTTGATCATGGTGTATGAGTTTTTTGATGTGTTGCTGAATTCTGTTTGCTAAAATTTTGTTGAGGATTTTTGCATCTATGTTCATCAGTGATATTGGCCTGCAGTTTTCTTTTTTGTGTGTTGTCTTTTTCTGGTTTTGGTATCAGGGTGATGGTGGCCTCGTAGAATGAATTTGGAAGTGTTCTTTCCTCTGCAATTTTTGAAAGAGTTTTAGAAGGATAGGCATTAGCTCTTATCTAAATGTTTGACAGAATTCTCCTGTGAAACCATCTCATCCCGGACTTTTGTTTTTGGGAAATTTTTCATCACAGCTTCAATTTCAGTGCTTGGAATTGTTTTGTTCATAATTGCTATTTCTTCCTGGTTCAGTCTTGGAAGATTAAACTTTTCTAAGAATCTGTCCATTTTTTCCGGGTTATCAATTTTATTGCCATATAGTTGTTTATAATAGTCCCTTATAATCCTTTGTATTTCTGCATTGTCTGTTGTAACGTTTCCTTTTTCATTTCTAATTTTGTTCATTTGATTCTTCTTTTTTTTTTTCTTGATGAGTCTGGCTAAAGGTGTGTCAATTTTATCTTCTCAAAGAAACAGCTTTTAGTTTTATTAATCTTTACTATTGCTTCTTTCTTTTTCATTTATTTCTGCTTGGAACTTTATGATTTCTTTCTTTATACTAATTTTGGAGTTTCTTTGTTCTTCTTTTTCCATTTGTTTTACATATAAAGTTAGGTTGTCTACTCAATGTTTTTCTTCTTTCTTGAGGTTAGATTGTATTGCTATAAACTTCCCTCTTAGAACTGCTTTTGCTCCATCCCAGAGGTTTTGAGTTGTCATGTTTTCATTGTCGTTTGTTTCTAGAATTTTTTTAATTTCCCTTTTGATTTCTTCAGTAATCTGTTGGTTAATTAGAAACATGTTGTTTAATCTCCATGTGTTTTTGTTTCTTACAGTTTTTTTTTTCTTGTAATTGATATCTAGTCTCATAGCATGTGGTCAGAGAAGATGCTTGATATGATTTCAATTTTCTTAAATTTACTGAGGTTTGATTTGTGACCCAAGATGTGGTCTATCCTGGAGAATGTTCCATGTGCACTTGAGAAGAAGGTGTATTCTTCTGCATTTGGATGGAATGTCCTGAAAATATCCATGAGATCCATCTCATCTAATGTATCATTTAAGACTTGTGTTTCCTTATTAATTTTCTGCTTTGATGATCTGTCCATTGGCATGAGTGGGTGTTAAAGTTCCCACTATTATTGAGTTACTGTCAATTTCTTCTTTTATGGCTGGTAGTGTCTCTGTTATGTATTGAGGTGCTCCTATGTTGGATGCATAAATATTTACAATTGTTACATCTTCCTCTTGGATTGATTCCTTGATCATTATGTAGTGTTCTTCCTTATCTCTTGTAATCTTCTATATCATAAGGTCTATTTTGTCTGATATGAGGATTGCTACTCCAGCTTTCTTTTGCTTCCCATTTGCATGGAATATATTTTCCATCCTCTCACTTTCAGTCTATATGTGTCTTTAGGTCTGAAGTGTGTTTCTTGTAGATAGCATATATATATAGGTCTTGTTTTTGAATTCATTCAGCCAGTCTGTGTCTTTTGATTTGAACATTTAATCCATTTACATTTAAAGTAATTATTGATATATTTATATTCCTATTGCCATTTTTCTTAATTGTTTTGGGTCTATTTGGTAGATCTTTTTTCTTCTCTTATTTCTTGACTATATAAGTCCCTTAGCATTTGTTGTAAAGCTGGTTTGGTGGTACTGAATTCTTAACTTTTGCCTGTCTGAAAAGCTTTTTATGTCTCCATCAATTTTGAATGAGATCCTTGCCAGGTACTGTAATCTTAGTTGTAGATCTTTCCCTTTCAATACTTTAAATATATCCTGCCATTCCCTTCCGGCATGCAGAGTTTCTGCTGAAAGATCAGCTGAGATTTGTGCTGACTTTTTGTTTGTTTGTTAGTTTTTCCTCTGAAGAGCGAGGCTGAGAGAGGTGGTAATACTATTTGCTGATGATAGGGTTTGCATTTTTGTTTTGTTTGTTGTTTAGACGAGGCGTCCTGCACAGGGTGCTACTGGTGGTTGAGTGGTGCCAGGTCTTGCATTCAAGTGATTTCCTTTGTGTGAGTTCTCACTGTTTGACACTCCCTAGGGTTAGTTCTCTGGTAGTCTAAGGTCATGGAGTCAGTGCTCCCACTCCAAAGGCTCAGTGCTTGATCTCATGGGAAGAAACTCACAATGTGCCATCGAGGAGAATTTGTGCATCTGAAGAGCTGTCTGGATTGGAAAATAGAGGTATTCCCTGTGTTCAGAACTTCTTTGACAATCTTTTCAATCTCTCCCTCCTTTTTAAATCTTCTAAAATGCCCTCATATTATATTTATAACTCAGAAAATATTTTAAAATATAGAAGTCAATCTTAAAGAAATAACCTAAAATTATTTAATTATTTAAAATGCTTTATGCCCCAAGATGTTCATATTATCCTTTACAATTGTGACAAACTGTAAATAACTTCCATGTACAATAATAAGAGATTGATTACATAAATGATGATGCCTCCTTACAAATAAGCCCTTGGAAGAAATTAAAAATGATCAGTTTAGTTCAGTCACTCAGTTTTGTCTGACTCTTTGCAACACCATGGACTGCAACATACCAGGCTTTCCTGTGCATCACGAACTCCCAGAGCTTGCTCAAACTCATGTCCATCGAATTGGTGATGCCATCCAACCATCTCATCCTCTGTCGTCCCCTTTTCCTGCCTTCAATCTTTCCTAGCATCATGGTCTTTTCCAATGACCGTGTTCCAAGTTCTGCACATGAGGTGACCAAAGTATTGAAGTTTCAGCTTCAGCATCAGTCTTTCCAGTGAATATTCAGGACTGATTTCCTTTAGGACTGACTGGTTTGATCTCCTTGCAGTCCAAGGGACTCACAAGAGTCTTCTCCAAAACAACAGTTCAAAACCATCAATTCTTTGGCACTCAGCTTTCTTTATAGTCCAACTCTCACATCCATACATGACTACTGGAAAAACCATAGCTTTGACTAGATGGACTTTTGTCAGCAAAGCAATGTCTCTGCTTTTTAATATGCTGTCCAGGTTTGTCATAGTTTTCTTCCAAGGAATAAGCATCTCTTAATTTCATGGCTGCAGTGATTTTGGAGCCCAAGAAAATAGTCTGTCACTGTGTCCATTGTTTTCCCATCTATTTGCCATGAAGTGATGGCACCGGATGCCATGATCTTCGTTTTTTGAATGTAGAGTGTTAAACCACCTTTTTAACTCTCCTCTTTCACTTTCATCAAAAGGCTCTTCAGTTCCTCTTCACTTTCTGCCATAAGGGTGGTATCATCTGCATATCTAAAATGTGTTTTTAAAAATGATGATCCTGAGGAAATTTTAATAACTTTAGGAGATGCTAATATTTCTAAGTTCAGTTCAGTTGCTCAGTCGTGTCTGACTCTTTGCGACCCCATGAATTGCAGCACGCCAGGCCTAGCTGTCCATCATCAACTTCCGGAGTTCACTCAGACTCACGTCCATCGAGTCCATGATGCCATCCAGCCATTTCATCCTCTGTCGTCCCCTTCTCCTCCTGTCCCCAATCCCTCCCAGCATCATAAAAAAAAAAATAAAAGTGCGTGGGAGCATGGGAAGCAGCCTGGAAGAAATTGTAACAAAATGTTAGCTAATACTTTCTTCCTACACCTAAATCTCACCCCCTTAAAGGGATACAGTAAATTTTAAGATATATAAACTTTCAGAGAATAAATAGATGACAGTTTCCTAAGGCTCAGAACAGCTCTCCGCACTTGTGAACAGTAGAGGTAATGGTAATGATGGTGGCCTTTTCACCACAGTGTTGCAAAGTGATTGTCTTCCAATTAAAATAATTAAGAAAAAAAAAAGTCTCCTTTTCTCCCTGAGTATATTGTGGCCTTAAGAGTAAAGAGACTTGTATGAGTCACTCGCCAAAATTCTACCAAAACAGACCCCAAACCTCCAAATTCCCTTGCTCTGGACCAGAATTTCACCCCCACCTCCCCCACCCCACCCGAGTATTTTTTCTTGCTTTGCCTTCTCCAGTCCCATTTTTCCTTTTGGAAACAGCTGAAAGTATCACTTTGATATTTAAAAATGCAAGTTACCGCCATGTGCCCAAAGTAATAAATGTTTTAGAGTTTCAATTAAATTAAATGTAGAAAAGCTGGATCCTTTTTCTACAGCTAATGATTCGCACAGACCTGCTACCCCACTATCCATTAATTCTAACAAGGTCAGCTCAGTACTGGAGAGTCCTCGTGACTGTGCAATGAACCCGGGCTGGGTGTGCCTTAAGCAGACCTGCAGAGAGACCTGAAGCCAAGGTCTCTGGAGTTTCTGTGCTATTTCTCTCATCCATCAAAACTCAGGCCTGAGTAGAGGGCAGTTCATACCCACGAAGGCCAGAGGTGCTAGGGAAATGTGTTTGAGACTTACACATCTAGCCTAGAAGTCAGGAAGCTCCAGCTCTCATTTCTCCTGATGCTTGAGCACAATGGTCTTCTATAGGTTGTTCGCCAAGAGTTGTTTGTGTCTCCCAAGCTAGAATCTCTGCTTCTTAAAGGACAACTCCCTAGTACTTATTGGCCATCTACTCTGTGTCAAACACAATGCTACACACTATTATTATCACCATCTTGCAGATGAGGAAAATCACTGTCAACCTCAGAGTGGTTAAGTAGCTTGCCTAAGGACACACCGTTATGATAATAAGTAGCAGGGATGGAATTTGAGCCCTGAATCCAAGCCCCATAGTCTTAACTACAAAGTTTTTCTTCTCTCTCCTGTTAACCATTCCAAATGGATTGGAGACAGAGAGCTCTGGACAGGGACCATCTTGTTCCCTGTGGCATCTCCAGTGAATCTTATATGATTGAAGATTAAATGAGATAATGGAAGAAAAGCCGCTTGACAGAGTGTAGAGATTATTGGTGCTAACACATAAGCAAACGTGATTATAGTGCTGGGCACTTAGTTGTGCCCATTAATCTTAATAGATCATTACTTATTTAAAATGAGAGAACTTTACATCTTGACTTCAGAAAACACCTGTCTCAACCCTCTCATTGGTATGGAGAGGAAAATAATTTGGTTAGGAGGATGAAACTAATTAAAAACAGAAAAGGGGTTGAGTTCAAGTCTTTTCTCTCTTCTCTTCCCCAGTGGCTTTAAAAGCCAGCTGCCTGTAGTGCTGGGGCTTTGTAAGGCTTGGAGAGAATCCCTACAGAACGAAGATGATAAGGAGGGACTATAGTCCTCCATAATGTTGTTCCTCCAACCAGGGTTGCTCTGCCTTTATCCATTTTTAAACTAGGCTTCTGCACAGTACCTCATGGCTCAGATGATAAAGTATCTGCCTGCAAAGCAGGAGACCGGGGTTTGATCCTTTGATCGGGAAGATACCCTGGAGAAGGGAATAGGGAATTCCATGGACAGAGGAGCCTGGCAGGCCACAGTCCATGGGGTCGCAAAGAGTTGGACACAACTGAGCATCTAACGCTTTTCTGTATAGTTCATGTGACAGAGGGTTCTACTGAATTAAAAAAAAAAATTCAAAAAGGGGAGGTGGGAGGGGGATTCAGGATTGGGAGCTCATATACACCCGTGGCGGATTCATGTCAATGTATGGCAAAACCAATACGGTATTGTAAAGTAAAATAAAGTAAAAATAAAATTTAAAAAACAAACAAACAAAGAAAAAAGTAGACTTTATATTTCACTGTTGGATCATACAGAACTATATAGAGAAATATCAGAGATTTTACACACCCCTCTCAAAACAAAAAATAAAGATATAGAAAATGTTCTTAATTCAATGAATAACCCAGACCTGATAAAATAAGTGAAATTTGGCACCCAGCAAATGAAGAGCATCAGTGCTTTCAAGCACTTATGTAACTTACCAAAAAAAAAAAAAGACACAAAGGAAGATTTCAATATCTCAAATAATCAACTTTATGTAGAATATGCTCTTTGTAGAATAAAATTAACAATTTTTAAGTACAGCTTAAAAATTCAATGTGACTGCAAACAAAAATGAAAAACAAAATGCTATTGAATAAACCTTGGGTTAAAGAGAAATCCAAGAATGAAATTATAAAACACTTAGGGATTCCCTCATAGTTCAGTTGGTAAAGAATCTGCTTGCAATGCAGGAGACCCTGGTCTATCCCTGGGTTGGGAAGATTCCCTGGAGAAGGAAAAGACCACCCACTCCAGTATTCTTGGTCTTCTCTCGTGGCTCAGCTGGTAAACAATCTGCCTACAACGCAGGAGACCTGTATTCCATCCCTGGGTTGGGAAGATTCCCTGGAGAAGGGAAAGGCTATCCACTCCAGTATTCTTGCCTGGAGAATTCTATGGACTGCATAATCCATTGGGTTGCAGAGTCTGACATGACTGAGAGACTTTCACTTTCTCATCAAAGAACAGTGAAATCAATGCATATTGAAACTTGTAGAAAATGGCAAAGCAGTATTAAAAGGAAAATTATAGCTTTAAGTGGGCTTCCCAGGTGATTCAGTGGGTAAAGAATCTGCCTACAATGCAGGAGACACAGGAGAGATGAGTTCTACTGGGAGACATGAGTTTGATCCCTGGGTAAAGAAGATCCCTTAGAGGAGAGTACGGCAACCCACTCCAGTATTCTTGCGTGGAGAATCCCATAGATAGAGGAAACTGGCAAGGAGTTGGACATTACGAGCGACTAAGAATGCATGCACACACATAGCTTTAAATATAATTAACAGAAACAATGAAAAGTTGAAGTAGCAAGCTAAGTGTTCAACTTAAGAAAATAAAAGAGCATAAGATATACCAAAAGAGAGTAACACGAATTTTTAAAAATATAGAAACCAGTGAATAAAAAAAAATTTTAATAACAAAAATGAAAAAATTCATTATATCCCCAGCACTTGCAGATGTGTATAAGAGACAGGAATAAAATAAGACAATCTAAATCAAACATATAAATTTCTTAAACTATACATAATTACCAAAATTAGTACCGAAAAAGAAATATAAAACTCAAGTAATCTAATTATCCATTAAAGAAATTAAGAAGGTAATAAAAATACTTCTTTCTCTTCAAAAAAATCCTGAGGACTGGATGATTTGATGGACAACTTCTAACAAACTTTCAAGGAAGAGATAGCAATCCCTCTCTTATACAAATTGTTTTTTATTTTTTAACAAAAAAAAGAGAGAGGAAGATTTTCCATTAATTTTTAAGGCTTATAAAAACTTTACCAAAAACTGCTGCTGCTGCTGCTAAGTCGCTTCTTCAGTCGTGTCCGACTCTATGCGACTCCACAGATGGCAGCCCATTGGGCTCTGCCATCCCTGGGATTCTCCGGGCAAGAACACTGGAGTGGGTTGCCATTTCCTTCTCCAATGCATCAAAGTGAAAAGTGAAAGTGAAGTCGCTCAGTCGTGTCTGACTCAGCGACCCCATGGACTGCAGCCCACCAGGCTCCTCCATCCATGGGATTTTCCAGGCAAGAGTACTGGAGTGGGGTGCCATTGTTTTCTCCGTACCAAAAACTAGGAAAGAAAATTACGAGAAAAATTATATGTCTATTCATTTAACCATATATATGAAAATTTTGAATAAAATGTTACCTTTTAATTTTTTCCAGTCCATCATGACCAAGTATGATTTATTCAAGAAAAGTAAATATTGTTAAACATCAAAAAAAATCATCAATATCATTTTCCACAATCATGCACAAAATAAGAAAAAGTCACATTCTTATCTCAATATAGGAAAAGGCATTATAAAATTCAATACCTATTTAACTATGAAAAACTGTCCAAAAACTAGGAATTGAAAGAACTTTCCTTAAGTTGACAAAAGCTACATTCCATAGAACTACATCTAATATTCAATTTAATGAAAACCCTTTAGATATATTTCCCTCAAATCTTCAAATCTTTTTAAAATCAAGAATGAGTTTAAAAAAAAAGAATAAGGCTTCAAGTATCACCAGTACCATTCATAATAATACGGGAAACTCTAACCAATCAATAAGACAAGAAAGGTAAAAGCATAATATTAGAAGGAAAGAGACAAAATTGTCATTATTCGTGCTGAAGAAGATTCTTGAGAGTTTCTTGAACATCACTGAGATCAAACTAGTCAATCCTAAAGGAAATCAATCCTGAATATTCATTGGAAGGACTGATGCTGAAGCTCCAATACTTTGGCCATCTGATGCAAAGAGCCAACTCATTGGCTCTGCTGAGACTCTGATCAGGTGTGAAAAGACCCTGATGCTGGGAAAGATTGAAAGCAGAGGGAGAAGGGGATGACAGAAGATGAGATGGTTGGATGGCATCACTAATTCAGTAGACAGGAATTTGAGCAAACTCCAAGATATAGTGAAGGACAGGGAAGCCTCGTGTGCTACAGTCCATAGGTTGGCAAAGAGGTGGACACAACTGAGTGACTGAACAGCAACGATAATCTGTATTTTTTAAACGAACATAATCAAGAAACAGAACCGATAATCAAATTTGTTAAAACAACCAGATTGACAATAAATCTATAAAATGTCATAGCATGTGTCTACACCAGCAGTAGCAATAGAAAAGAGAAACTTACTTTATAATAGCAATAAAAATGATAAAATAGCTCAGAACAACAAAGGAAGAATATATACCTCTGTTATTTTAAGATAAATTTAATAGTATAATAGAACTGAAGAAAGAGTTATGTTCATAGTTGCAATTACTTCACATTTGTAACTATGCTAATTTTCCCCTTATTTATCTATTAATTCTGTGCAATTCCAATTAAAATTTCAGGAGAATTTTTAAGAAATTTGACAAATCATATCCTTCAAATGAGTCCTCCTCCCTTTATAAAAACAAGCAAATTGGTTTTGTTTCCTATAACAAAAGGTAAAAAAAATTCTAACATGAGTTATATTACTAAAATTGTCCAACAGGACATTATCTCAGGACATTTGCACATGCTTATTCCCTCAGTCTTCAACACAGCTGGATGATTTTCGGTTTTAGGTCTTGAGTTAATTCTCAGAGTCCTTTCCTAACCACCTCATGGAAAGGAGGTCACCTTTCTCACTATCCACTATCTTATTCAACTTCATTTTCATTCACACCTTGTACCAAGCTTATAACTACTTATTAGTCAACTCCAATATTTTGGCCACCTCATGCAAAGAGTTGACTCATTGGAAAAGTTGGCAAAGAGGTGGACACAACTGAGTGACTGAACAGCAACGATAATCTGTATTTTTTAAACGAACATAATCAAGAAACAGAACCGATAATCAAATTTGTTAAAACAACCAGATTGACAATAAATCTATAAAATGTCATAGCATGTGTCTACACCAGCAGTAGCAATAGAAAAGAGAAACTTACTTTATAATAGCAATAAAAATGATAAAATAGCTCAGAACAACAAAGGAAGAATATATACCTCTGTTATTTTAAGATAAATTTAATAGTATAATAGAACTGAAGAAAGAGTTATGTTCATAGTTGCAATTACTTCACATTTGTAACTATGCTAATTTTCCCCTTATTTATCTATTAATTCTGTGCAATTCCAATTAAAATTTCAGGAGAATTTTTAAGAAATTTGACAAATCATATCCTTCAAATGAGTCCTCCTCCCTTTATAAAAACAAGCAAATTGGTTTTGCTTCCTATAACAAAAGGTAAAAAAAATTCTAACATGAGTTATATTACTAAAATTGTCCAACAGGACATTATCTCAGGACATTTGCACATGCTTATTCCCTCAGTCTTCAACACAGCTGGATGATTTTCGGTTTTAGGTCTTGAGTTAATTCTCAGAGTCCTTTCCTAACCACCTCATGGAAAGGAGGTCACCTTTCTCACTATCCACTATCTTATTCAACTTCATTTTCATTCACACCTTGTACCAAGCTTATAACTACTTATCAGTCAACTCCAATATTTTGGCCACCTCATGCAAAGAGTTGACTCATTGGAAAAGACTCTGATGCTGGGAGGGATTGGGGGCAGGAGGAGAAGGGGACAACCGAGGATGAGATGGCTGGATGGCATCGCCGACTCGATGGACATGAGTCTGAGTGAACTCTAGGAGTTGGTGATGGACAGGGAGGCCTGGCGTGCTGGGATTCATGGGGTCGCAAAGAGTCGGACACAACTGAGTGACTGAACTGATCAGTCAACCTGTTTTTGTCTGCTTCCCCTGTTAGAATGGAAGCACCAAGAGAGTGGAGACTGAGTCTGTCTTCATCACCATTATCCTCCCCATGCCTGACACAGCGCCTGACACCTAGCAGGGTTTCCAATAAATATATACAAGTAAACAAACACATCACAACATATCCATCAGCCTTTCTAGGGAAAAGCCAGGAAGGGAAGTCCACATTTACTCATCACCTCCTTCAGTTGAGACAAGCAACAGAGACGAAAGAGAAGGGGTGAGGGGAAGAAAGGCGGAATGTGCTTCCCGGGGACTCTGCAGAGGTGGATGACACGCCAGCCCTGTACCTGCATCTGAGAGGAACCCAGAATCATCAAGTAACCCACAAGAGATGGTCCCTGTCTTTTCATCCCATACAGAAACCTTTAGAATAAGGAGCAGCCAGGGACGAGGGTGAAAGGCACAAGAATAGCAACTCCAAAATTATGCTTCATTTTTGCAGACACTATTAGCATCTTATGGCAAAATAATTTGTGAACCTAATAGAGAACACAGAGAAGCAAAGAACAGATGCATCTCGACCATACCAAGGGGGGAATGCTGCAATTAAACTGACATCCCTTATCCAACAGCCTGCAGGCTCTACGGCTAGGCTCAGGGTGGGTGCCGAGTCTCTTTCTTCCTTGGTAACGCGGCTTCATTTTCCCCTTCTGGTGTCTTGTTGTAGTAATAGGTTCGTTATTACAGCTCTGAAGTCAGAGCAACACACCAGAGCAGGGGCAATGAGAGGGAGAAAAACAAAAAAAGCAGAACATGAACAAACGGCTCCTGCCTGAGAGCTCATGCTCCGTTAAGACTGGGAGGAAGGACCGTATGCTCTCGCTCCCATTTGCCTTTCTCCTCCTGGCACCCTCTGAAATGAGCTGCAGGGTAACAGAGGGGGCTGTCTTTGGAGGGTGGATGTTTGGGGCCCTGAAAGAATTAAATTACATTCAAGAGGCACATGCTTACCTCCCCATTAGGTGAAGGAAGGAGGAGGGAGCTTACAAGTAGGAATGTCCCTTCCCTGCAAGGCTCTGGGGACTGAGGAAACACTAGCAAAGCGGAAAGCCAATCCCCTCACCTCTCACCCACCTGCCATGGTTCTTATACACTCCTGGGAGAGAGACAGATAAACAAACAAATAAGATAGATAAGCCGAAGAATTGATGCTTTCAAACTGTGGTGCTGGAGAAGACTCTTGAGAGTCTCTTGGACAGCAAGGAAATCAAACTAGTCCATCCTAAAGGGAATCAACCCTGAATATTCATTGGAAGGACAGACGCTGAAGCTGAAGCTCCAATACACAGGTAGCCAAAGCTACCTGATGTGAAGAGTTGACTCATTGGAAAAGACCCTGATGCTGGGAAAGATTGAGGGCAGGAAGAGAAGGGGACAACAGAGGATGAGATGGTTGGATGGCATCATTGACTCAATGAACATGAGTTTGAGCAAACTCGAGTAGCTAGTGAAAGACAGGAAAGCCTGGGAGGCTGCAGTTCATGGGATCACAAAGAATTGGACACAACTAAGTGACTGAACAACAACAACAAGATAGATAAGACAAAAAATTAGGGGACAACAGAGGATGAGATGGTTGGATGGCATCATTGACTCAATGAACATGAGTTTGAGCAAACTCGAGTAGCTAGTGAAAGACAGGAAAGCCTGGGAGGCTGCAGTTCATGGGATCACAAAGAATTGGACACAACTAAGTGACTGAACAACAACAACAAGATAGATAAGACAAAAAATTAAAATACAAGATCGCAGGAATAGATGCAAGCAAATCTGGAATTGCATCCTGCCAAGAGGCTGCTTCACCTGGGAAACTGGGCTTGTAGGAAACACTCTAGTCTGCAGAGCAGGAAACAGGAGGCTGGAGAGTGACAGGACCCTAAGAACAGACAGGGCGGAGCTCCCTGAGGACAGAGGGGATCCTCACCTCAGCCAGCTGACCCACCAGCCACAGGGCTGTGACTTTCAATGAAAAACCTCCTCAGCTCTGTGTAGCCGTCCTCACACACGGAAACTCTTACGTCTTTTAATTACATGAAAGAAACGCGCATCCTTTGTCCGCGTGTGTTAGTATCTCTTCATCAGTCACAGTTACCCTTGAGACTGGTTCAAGAGAATCAGTAATTGCAGAGAGTGACAGAAGTCTAAGGGGAAATGAAACCAAGGAATGTGACATTGAGGGGCTGGGAAGGCGAAAACAACAGTCTCTTGGATGTTCGGGCAAGGCCTCTCTGAGCAGGGGATGAACGCAGGCCGTCGGGCCCAAGATCAGACAGAGGGCACAGTAGAAGCCAGCGCCTGGACGTAGGAGCCAGTCTGAGCACTTGAAGGGCAAGGTGAAGGTCATATGGCGAAACTGGTGCTTCCATTCTGACCCTCCCAGACCAGCAGCATCAGCATATATGGGAACTGATGAGAAGGAAGCATTCCTGGGTCTCATGAAAGAGTCAGAAACTCCAAGGGTGCAGCCCAGCTGTGTATGTGTATGTGTATTTAACAAGTCATCCAGGTGATTCCAGGGCACACGCAGTATGAGAGCCATGAGGCTGGAGGGTAGTGAGACAGGAGTGGACTTGTGGGAAGGGCTGAGCCAGCCTCCTTTAGAAGTGAATTCCCAAACCACGAAGCAAGTCAGCCGGTTCATCTGAGTTTTTCATCATTATATCCCCAGCACTTGCCATGTTGCCTACTACAGCGTAAATCCCCAATACTTGCTTATTGAACAAGTAAGTTAATATAAATATAAATAATGAGCCTCTAAATTTTTGATCCCATATCAGGTACTGGACAAATAGGTAAGATCACCTACAAATGGGGAAAAAAGAGACAAATGCAAAGAAAAACTGAGAGGACTAGAATCAGATGCACTGATATTGACAAGGAATGAGAGGTGAGATGTCCTAAACAAGGAGGGTCAGAAAAACAAAAAAGCAGACAGAGAAGCTCAATAAACACAGAGGTGTCAGCATTTACTTTTGGGGCGAACAATGTAGTTCATTAACCCCCTAGGGAATGACAGTATTAATGGCATGGGCCAACTATCATTCATTTGTTGTCTCCAAGTAAACCAGAAATGTTATATTGATTCAATCTATCTAAAAAAACACACAAAATAAAAGTCTCGACTTAAATGGAAAAATCCTCAGCTTTATGGAAAATTCCACTATCCAAAACGCTTCATTTCCAGAGGCATTTTAGATAGCCAAGATTTTTACTGTATTGCTTTTTTTTTTTTTAACCAAAGCACTCTCACAACCCAGAGTAGGGAATATTGGTGCTAACCAAGTCTACCTGGAAGCCGGCCGGAGGCCTCCACCTCCAAGAGCCTTCTGAGCCAAAGCAAGTAGGGAAACCCAAGCCAGCCAAGCCCCTCTAGCTGTCAGAACATCAGCAAGGGCATGAGTCACTCTGAGACCAGACGCCAGCCTCTCTATTGAATCTCTCTGTAACAGAGTGGATTTTAATAGACTCTTCCTCCCCTCCTTCCTTCCTCCTGTTCTGGCAGTTAGCAGATTCCTGAGATGAAAGCACCTCCCAGATTTCCTTCATGCACCTCCATCTTCAGATCAGAGAGTGCCTGGCTCACACGGGAGCCACCAAGAAAAGCCTTACCTTCGTCTGATCATCTAACAGGCAGGAAGTCCTTTACTGTCTAATCCAAATCCTTCTGGCTGCATGAAGTCTGCTTCTCTCATTGAATTTGGAAGATCCCTCCTCTAAGGAGAAAAACAAAGTACTTCATTATGGATGTAGCCGTTCTCAATTGATTTTCCTTCTTCATCTACATTTCCAAATCTTGAATATTTATCTTACTGGTTTTTTCTATCACAGTTCTCCTGTCAACAGTCTATGTTTCATAAGGACTCACTTCCTGTATAAGTGGAAATACCAGTGAAATAGCCCTGAAAGTTACTTTTTGGGTGTGCATAGTGCATGCACGTGCACACATACACACCCACACAATATGATATTAACAAATATACTTGGACTCTAATCATCAAAAGTGTCTACACGTGGACTGGGCCTCACAGAGAGTAAATCATTTCTGGAAGTAAGATCACTTCTGGTCAGTGGTCCAAGGAACAGACAAAGTACTGGACTACATGTCCCCAGGGGTCCTTCCTTGCTGAATTGCTATGATGCTCTGTGATGCAGCGAGACGCCAAACCTGATCGTGAACTTGGGCAATAGCTAAGAGGAGAAAAGGGAGTAGCACAGTTTTCTTGGCCTTCTCTGGTACCCAAAGCTACCCCAGGAGGATTCAGGGAGCCCGGCCCTGGCAGTGCAGTGGCATCTGTGACGGCATCATCATCACTCCTGCAAACATTCCTCCAGCACCTGCAGTGTGCCAGGCACTGCATGCAACATTTCAGCCCATCTTACAACAGACCTGGCCGATGGGCCTGTTATTAACCCCACGTTGCTAAGGAGAGGAATGAGGAATGGAGAAGTTAGACTATTCAGCATCACAAAGCTGGTAACAGATCCAAGACTCAAACCTATGCTGTCTGACTCCATCACGCTGCCTCCCTCAAGGGTTGTAATGACCTCTTGTATTTTATTTTTTCATTAATTGTTACTGCAGTATAATTGAGGCAAAGGAGAAGAGGGTAGCAGAAGATGAGATGGTTGGAAGGCATCACCGACTCAGTGGATATGAACTTGAGCAAACTCTGGAAGATAGTGAAGGACAGGTAAACCTGGCATGCTGCAGTCCATAGGGTCACAAAGAGTCAGACACGACTTAGCGACTGAACAACATCATTGATTTACAATGTTCTGTTGGTTTCCACTGTACAGCAAAGTGAACCAATTATACACATACATATATCCACTCCTTTTTAGATTCTTCTTCCATATATGTAATGACTCGTGCATTTTAAGCATCTTTAGCATTTTATATGCTAAGAAAAGAACATGATTTCTTTCACTCTTTACAAAAGTCTGAGGCCAGGAAAGTGAAGTGAAGTCGCTCAGTCGTGTCCGACTCTTTGCAACCCGTGGACTGTAGCCCACCAAGCTTCTCCGTCCATGGGATTCTCCAGGCAAGAATACTGGAGTGGGTTGCCATTTCCTTCTCCAGAGGCCAGGAAGCTATCCCTAAATGACACATGGAGGCAGAAGGTCAGGGAGGAGGGTGACTTGTTCACGGTCACCTAGCAGTCAGAGGCAGAACCTCCTGGTACTCTGCCCGCATGCCCTCTCCCTGCCCCATACCATCTCCCTCTTCAGGAACTCCTAGCCTAGTTGTGCTGTGCTTAGTCTCAGTCATGGCCAACTCTCTGCAACCCCATGGACTGTAGCCCACCAGGCTCCTCTGTCCATGGGGATTCTCCAGGCAAGAATACTGGAGTGAGTTGCCATGCCCTCCCCCAGGGGATATTCCTGACCCAGGGACCGAACCCCAGATCTCCTACACTGCAGGCAGATTCTTTACATTAGCCACCAGGGAAGCCCAACAATACTAGAGTGGGTAGTCTATCCCTTCTCCAGCGGAACTTCCTGACCCAGGAATCAAACCAGGGTCTCCTGCATTGCAGGTGGATTCTTTACCGTCTGAGCCACCAGGGAAGCCTCCTAGCCTAGTTACCTGTGCAGAAAAGTAGCACCTGTTGGTCCCTGCCTGCAAACTGACCACTCAGTCCTACACCCTGAGGTCCCAGATATGCTTGACTCACAGCTGCCAACTCCCTGGGGAAAGAGAGGGCCAGAGAGAGAAGGGGATCAAGAAAGAAAGAGGATGCCAGGATGCAAAACTAACAGACATCTCCGATGCATCCTTTCCTTCAGTTTCCTAAGCCTGCCAGTCCTCAAACGCCAGAGACAATGATAACACATTCCCATCTTGCTGATGAGTTTTGAGTGGTTTCCCCTGTGTCTGGCCTCCCCATCACACCTATCCTTTTCTCTCCTATTATGACAACCTCTTCACTGATATCTTTTTTCCCCTCTCTTGTGACTCTTGCCCTGTTCATATGGGATACAGGGCTATGCTTCCTGGATCACATGTAATCACCACCCTCTCCTCCTCAAAGACTTTCAATAGCTCCCTGCTACTTACAAAGACAAACCCCAGCTGCCTAGCCTGCTCTTCAGCCCCACCATGATTGACCATAAACCACATTTTCAGCCTTTTATTTACTACTTACATCTAAGTAAGTAGATTAAGAACCCAGGAAAGTCTTTTGTACATGCTTCTCATGATGATTTCTCTGCTGGAACACTTTGCCTATTTAAAGCTGCACTCAGATGCCACCCACTATAAAAACTTCTCTCTCATCTCAGTGTCAATCTCTAGGCTACCCGCATCACCCATCAGTATTATATTCTTTATTCTAACTATGTTTGACAATATCTATCCCATGGTCTCTGGCCAGAGTAATAAACACACTCTTGCCATATGATCAAGCAATCGCACTCCCTGGTATTCACCTAAAGGAGTTGAAAAGTTATGTTCACACAAAATCTGCACACCCGTGTTTACAGCAGCTTTATTTATAATTGCCAACAGTTGACAGCAGCCAAGATGCCCCTCAGTAGGGGATGAATGAATAAACTGTGGTACAGGCAAATAAAGGCTTCCCAGGGGGCTCAGCAGTAAAGAATCTGCCTGCCAATTCTGAAGGAGACGGAGTTTCAGTCCCTGGATCGGGAAGGTCCCCTGGAGAAAGAAATGGCGACCCACTCCAGTATTCTTATTTGGGTAATTCCGTGGACAGAGGAGCCTGACGGGCTATAGTCCATAGGATTGCAAAAGAGTTGGATACAACTTAGCAACTGAACAACAGCCAGATAATGAGATATTATTCAGTGCTAAAAAGAGATGAGCTATCAAGCCATGAAAATACATGGAGGAAGTAAAAGAAGCCAGTATTTAAAGGCTGTATATTGTAGCCATATGCAACAATGTCCAACCAATGTCCAACTACATGACATGCTGGAAAAGGTAAAATTATAGAGAGAATAAAAAGATCAGTGGTTGGTAGGGGTCCATGGGGAGGCAGAGCACAGAGGACTTTTAGGAACGTGTAGCTGTTCTTTGTGATGTTTGTAACAGTGGATATATGTCATCACACATTTGTCCAAAACTGCAGACTGCACGATACCAAGTGTGAATGCTAATGTAAACTATGGACTTGGGTGCTGGTGATGTGCAGGTTCATCAAGTGTAGCAAATGTCCCCCTCTGGTGGACAGTGTTGATATTTGGAAAGGCTGTGACCGTGCATGTGGCGGGGGTTTGGGGGGGGCAGGGAGGGCAGATACAGGAAATCTCTGTACCTCCCCTTCGTTTTGCTGTGAACCTAAAACTGCTCTAAAACATAGTCTACTTTTTAAAAATGCCTGCCCACATATGATAAACCCCTAAAGAGAATGAGGCATGCCTTCTGCTCGTGTGTCCCCTTCATGCCCTAGCCCTCCCACCACCACAGCAGGTGCTAATAAACGTTTGTTGAATTGAATTAAATTGACAGGTCACTTGGGGGGGAAAGAGCGAGAACTTGATCATAATCTGGATTCTGAGACGACGGGAAAGTTGAAGGACCAGTGACCTCTCTCTTCAGAGCTCAATTATCTGCATAAGAACAAACGTCTCTGATATCTAGCTATTAATTTGCTCACAGTTGTCTCGGCCTCCGAAGTTCACAGGTGTCCCTTTCAATTTCTCAGCCACATCGTTCATAGGAAATGAGATTCTCTCCTCATTCACTGCATCACGGTAGCCCTAGTACCATCTCCCTTCCCCATGCTCCCCCTCCAATCGCCTCACACATTCTTTCTCTTCTCTGTTTGCCACGATTAACTCCCTGGGCATCAAAATGCCTGTCACCACAACTTTCTCGGGGCCTGTTAGGGGACCCATCATTTCCTGCTCAGCATCATAAATCGATAGCCGAGGACCGCAGGTTTTATTGGCAGCCTGAGTCAAAGGAATCTATTCTAATTAATCCTCCCCACAAAAATGATGGCCTTTAGCCATCTCGCAGGTGGGAGCCAACAAACCTGGAGTGAAAGGAAAATAAAATGCTTGCCTGGCTTCCTACGAAATCAATACAGCCTCACTGAGTTCTGTTCTGGGTCGCACAGAAGGGGCAGCAAGTGTGGTCGAGATCACTGGCAAGGTCCCTGACCATGAGTCTGACTGCTGGGGGGCCAGAAACTAAGGATGCCAGTCATACCACAGACCCCAGAGGATGAAGGCCTAGTGCCTTTAGGAGCCTTTAGCCCTTTGATACACATTCATTCATGATTAAAAGTGATTTACAAAACATAACTGTTTCCATGGACTTCCCTGGTGGCTCAGAGGATGAAGCCTCTGTCTACAATGCGGGAGACCCCGGTTCGAGCCCTGGGTTGGGAAGATTCCCTGGAGAAGGAAATGGCAATCCACTCCAGTACTACTGCCTGGAAAATCCCATGGGCAGAGGAGCCTGGCAGGCTGCAGTCTATGGGGTCGCAAAGAGTCGGACACGACTGAGCGACTTCCCTTCCCTAACTGTTTCCATATACTTGACATGACAATATCCTGGGAACAAGCAGGAGATGGGCAAATCTGAGTCTGAATGAGAAAAGAGAAGAGAAAATTTACATCATTCCTGATGTTATTCTGGTGACCAGCACGTTACATGATTTCAGGGATGGCTCAGGCAGTCCCTGATGGGTAGTGAGGTGGGCCACCTGATGGGGCATGGCCAAGGAAGGCTCGGGAGAGCAGCAGGGCCTGCAGCCAGGGGGAAGCAATGCTCTCCTTCCAGACAAAGCACGGCTCAGCAGAAAGACTGTGACCTATGAGATGGAGCCCAGGTGTGTTATTCTGCAACAGGGCAGTTGGAGAGTCCAATGTTCGGTGACCAGCACGTTACATGATTTCAGGGATGGCTCAGGCAGTCCCTGATGGGGAGTGAGGTGGGCCACCTGGTGGGACATGGCCAAGGAAGGCTCGGGAGAGCAGCAGGGCCTGTAGCCAGGGGGAAGCAATGCTCTCCTTCCAGACAAAGCACGGCTCAGCAGAAAGACTGTGACCTATGAGATGGAGCCCAGGCCTGGCTTTAAGTCCACTTCTTTCTACCTGCATGACCTTAAGCAAGTTACTTAGCTTTTCTGAGGTTTTTGCCCTCATCTGGAAAATGGGATAAAGAGTGAAAGTTGTTGTGAAACACAACGTGATATGCTTTTTCCCCCTTCATCCTCCTAAGTCCGAGATCTGCCCTTTTCCACTGAGTGGGTTGGAACAATTAGGTCCAGGCTCACTCTCTCTCACACACACACACATGTGTTCCTCCACTCTACTATGTTACAGAATCCTCCACCATTAGTGGGAAGAAAATAGCTGAAGGAAAAATGAAAAATCTCAGACACTAACAACAGGCCTTATACCCACCCGACCATCCCATCCTACTTCCCGATTTCTTTGGTGGTTCTGGGAGGAGATAAACCCCTCCTATCAAGCCCTATACCACTCCGTGAGGAGAGAAACAAGAAGGCCCCCTGGGGTCAAGGACAGGGAGGCCCAGGGGATGGCCCAGTGCAGTGCCACCTGCCAGGCAACACTGGGGTGGACCAAAGCCTGGATTGGGACAGGGTGCCCCTCTGGGTCACATTGTAGCTTCAACTTCAAGGGAAAGGACGGAGAGGGGGAAATCTGAGGTTTCCTGAGTTTATGCCCATAAGACCCAAAGAACTGAAACGACAGAGTTCTTCTGGAATTGACAAGAATGTATGTTCTGCCTTCTGCTGGAATGGAGCTCAAGAAGGAAAGCAGATCCAGTTTGGGGAGAAAAAAGCAAGTTACGCTCTGGTAACCTGAGTCCACGGCCAGCCAGTCCAGTGGCTCAGTCGTGTCCAACTCTTTGCGACCCCATGAATCGCATGCACGCCAGGCCTAACCTCAGAGTCCATGGCATATATACCTAAATATTTATATACATATTTGTGTATTTAAAGTAATAAAAACAATAACTGACATAATGTAGCAACTATGCTTATTAGGTGCTTCTGTGTGCCAGGTCCGCTCTCACAGCTTTATACAGATTCTATCTTGTATCTCTCACTAATAGGCGTACAAGTTCAGTATTACTGTCCTCTTTGGGGGATGGGCAAACTAAGCATAGACAGGTTAGATAACTTGACAACTAGCCCAAGGTTACAACACAAATGTGGAGGGTCCAAAACTAAAACCCAGGCCATCTGATGGCAGAGCCCATGTTCCTGATTACTTTTGCTCTCTTGCTTCTACCTTGAGCATTCAACATCTTACAGCACATTTACTTCCAACTTACCAAGTGCTGACTATGGCTTAGGCATCATGCTGCAAGTTTTACTCTTATACTGATACTCTTTATAATAATCCCTGAGTAGAGATCAAATTGCCAACATCCGCTGGATCATGGAAAAAGCAAGAGAGTTCCAGAAAAACATCTACTTCTGCTTTATCGACTATGCCAAAGCCTTTGACTGTGTGGATCACAATAAACTGTGGAAAATTCTGAAAGAGATGGGAATACCAGACCACCTAACCTGCCTCTTGAGAAATCTGTATGCAGGTCAGGAAGCAACAGTTAGGACTGGACATGTTCAACTCCTTCCTATACAACCTCCATGGAAACACAAATAGAGGGCTTGGTTCACTGCCAGTTTTAGAGCACAGCTGTCACATGAGTAGCTGCCAATATTTGAGTCATGATGGTAAGGAGGGGATATGGGTCCCTGACAGCCCCAAGTCCAAAGGTGAGGGCCAGAGGGAAGGGCTCTGTAAGAATTCGGGTCCAATCTCACCAAGAAAAGGCCTGGCAAAGACTAGAAGGGTATCCAGTCAGGCGTAAAGACTCCCAAGGAAAGACTCAGTTCCTGGCAGGTGGGGTGAGTGCTGGATTAAGACCGAATATTGTCTTCAGAGGCCACATATGGCTACAGCCCCCAAGACCTGCCTCAGGGACCGATGGCATCGTGCACCCCAGGTTTCTAGCTACAGGGCAACCTTGACCATTCAGGGTGTGGTTATCCTGAGTCTGAAAGCAGAGGCCATCACTGAGCTTCAGTCTACAAATAGGGAAATCCAGAGACCGTAAGCAAAGAGCACGGTCACACGGCGGGTAAGCGGCAGAAAGAAGGAGCACAAACTTGGTGTGCTCCGACTGCAAATTCTGTGCTTTTCCTCACCACTGCGTTTATCCCAAGCAGAGTAAACACCACTTGTGGCTTGACTCGCAGGAGAGAAAGGGGAGCAAAGATACACTCTGCCAATCTCCTGTTGTTCACAAGGCTCAGTCCTATATAATCAGCGACTATTTTCCCTTGTCTAGGCTTGCCGGCCCCTCCTGGCCCAGAGCCAGCTGACGTCAGACCCCAGACCGCTCCCCGGCAAGGGATTAGGTAGAGAAATAAAGTCCCATTTCACAAGCTGCTAAATCCTATTTGAACATCCTTGCCAGGGATTTCCTGGGCTTAATCACCTGCTAGCATGGACAGTGGGGAAGAGGCTGGTCTATGACTTTGCTTTTCCCTGTCCTCCCCTGGTGTGATTCCACTCCCAAGAACACCCCTCAGGGTTTGCACAAGAATACTCACTGCAGTAGGGCTCATAACGGCAAAAAAAGAACAAAGAAGAAAGTAAAATCTGTCAATAGGAGATAGATGAATAAAACACTATACAATGGTTAAAATGAATGAACTACAGTCTACCAATGTGAATAAACCTCAAAAATATACTCAGTGAAAAAAGTGAATGGCTAAAGAATATGTATAGTATGAACATTTCTATGAAGTTCTAAAACATACAAAGCAATGCTGGACACTGTACCAGGACTCAAACATGTAGAAAAGTCCTAAGTCATGCCCACAAATGGGTAACCACTCTATTTTTTCTTCAGAGAAGAAAAAGGGGAAATAAGACGAAGAAGGAGTTCTTGGAGTGGTTCAAATCTATTTGTAATTTTTTACTTCTTTCTTAAAAACCTGAAGAAGGCAAAATGTGAAAATCTGTTAGAGCTGGACTATGGGTACATGGATGTTTATAATACATTATCATATTTACATTTGAAATCTATCATCACAAAAAGTTTTTTAAAAGAATAATTGAACCCTTAAGTATTACAGTATGTAATTAGAATCTAAGCTGAAAGCAATGAAAGTTTACATGCAGGGAGAGACATGATCAGTCAGCCTGATGGAGATAAGGAGATACCATCGTAGTATGAAGTTATGAGGACCTGGTCTAGTGGAATAGCACAGTGAAAATGGAAAGAGCCCAGAAGTCAGAACCCGAATCTTCCAGTAGCACTGGACTATGAAAGTATTGCCTAGACTAGTCCTTCTCATCCCCTACACCTGCCTCTGAGAAATCCACCCTCCTCCTCTCACCCCTCCCACCAAGCACTTCCATTAGGGTTGCCAATCATGGTTTCCTTCCCTAGGGTGGGCATAGGAGTCAGGCTGGCCAATTAACAACAGCACATCACCAAGGTCTATCCTGACGGGTCCTACAATGGACAATGGCCCAAAGCTCCACCAACGAGAGCCAATTTTTTTCCTGGAGTACCTTCTTCACTGGGAATTGAATGAGATGTAGCAGAGCTTGAAAGAGATGGATACAGATCTCTCCATGGCCAAAATCCCCGACCAAGAGAAAAGCTAGTCAGGGGTTGGATAGAATGAAGTCACACTGGAGGGTACAGCAGTGATAAGAGCTTTCTAGGTCATAACGAGCTCCCAGTTTCAGGTGCCACGTTCTGGATACAGCTGCCCTATGTGGGTGTGAGTGGCAGCGGCTCCCACAGCATCCTTTCTGGATCAGCTCTGCTGTCACTGTGGGCACTGATCCTGGCTTCACAGCCTCCTGGTCCTCTTGTGCTTCAGAACACTCTGTGAGCTACCCAGTACCATTTAATAATGCCCTTTACTGTCTAAACGAGCAAGTGTTGGTTTCTGTTGTTTGCAACCAAGAACCCTGATGCTGACATGCAGGGTAACCACTGTTTTCCCAGGAGACTCCAGGAAGACAACATCTCAAAATGGCACCACATGTAAGCCCCAACTGGGGCTCAGAGTAATCAGGATCTCACTGTTTCCACGTTGGACTCTTACTCCCTGAGAGCAAGAAGCCCTTTCTAAGAAATGATCTTAACACAGTCAACCCTTCACAGAACATCTAGCACCCTGTCACCATTCCTGCAGGGAAAGTATTAACATCCACAAAGCCCATTCATGCCCATTGAGGCATTTCATCCTGAGTCACCCCAGGCAGTGAGCAGAGCAGGCTGAAGACTATTAGTCTCATTTAATACAGAAGGAAGCTGAATTTCAGAGAAATCACATACTCAAGTCACAGAGCAACTTAGCCATTGTGCCTGGAACAGAGTTCAGGCTCCTTAACACAAGCCTGACATATCAAAAAGGAAATAAAACTACAGAGCTAGGAAACACCATCAACTAACATTTCCACAGTGCTGGCTATGTGTCTGGCGATATGCTAAGTGCTTTTCAAACATTAACTCACTTAATCCTGCTCCCAACCCTGTGGGGTTAGTACTAGTGTGGCTCCTATTCTACAGATGAGGGAATGGAGGCACAGAGAGGTTAAGGGACTTGTCCAGAGTCACACAGCAAATAAGTAGCAAGAGACAGGATTCAAGCCATGAATCTGGTTCCAGAGTTTAGGCTCTTAATCACTACACTAAATAGAGTGTGAGGAGTGGTCTTCCTGGGATCTAGGTACCTTAGTCTCCCCTCCATGGAGTAAGGGGAAGTTCTAAAAGGCCTGGCTGTGAAGGTACCCAAAGCCCCCCACAGCTTTAGGCAAATCTAAATACAGATATCTCATGCTACAAGCCTGGAAGGGAAGCGAGCTAACAGAGCAGGTGCTGAATTGCAGAAAAGTTAAATATGGAACGGGAGCATGGGAGGCTGCAATAAGAGCAAGGAGGGTAAAAACCAATTTCAAAACAGAGCCCCAGGCAATGATTTGGAGAGAAAAACCAATATATGTGGTATCACATAATAACTATAGCAACGCCTTCCATTTACCTCACTCATTCCTTTCAAGGAGGCCAAAGAAGTTCACCAGTTATTACTATTCTTCCTTCTTGAGGCCTGGGACCAGCTGAGGATGGCTGAGGGCTCTCTCATTATGAGCAGGAAAAAGGGAAGCACTCAGAGGTCAATACAAAAATCACAGAGCAGTAAAGGAGATTTCAGAGCCAGGTGTCTGGGCCTCAGAGCCAATAGGCAAAAGACAATGCATTGAAAATCAATTCAGCAAAGGACCGAGTCATACTAAGCTGTCAGAAAAATCCCGAAGCTCACTCTAAGAGAATCGACCACTGCCAATTTACCTCCTGGGAATGAGCAGAAGGAGCAGATATAGGGGGACAAGCAGGAGCTGGGACATGGGGCAGAGAGTATGCAGCAGGAATGGGGAATAAGTGACAATTGAAAGACAGTGAAGTTCTCATCGAGAAAGTCTGCACATTCACAGGTAAAGCCCCAAGCAAGCCAAGATCAAGTGTCCTCAGTGCATCAGTGAACTCTTCATCTGGCAAATCGATCATTCAGCAAAATGGCTCTCATCCAACTGGTCTGGGGGTCCTGTGGAGTTCCTTCTGTAGTACAGTGGGAAGCCAAGAACTGTGTCTCTAACCGTCCCTTCTCTCTATCCCCCCCCCAACTTCACCTTAGACTATAGGTACCCAGTCCCCTCTCCCCACCAAACCAACTCTCTGGAAATGATCTGAAAAGTGTCATCACCTCTTTCTAGCATTATTTCTTTTCCCTTTTTATTCATCTTAAACCCAGCAGGTTGGGGCTATCCACTCCTCCCCAAACAATCTCTACAGCCACCACCCCCTACACCTTTGCTTAAGGGGTTCCTTGGATTGGAAAGACCTCTCTTGGATAGCTGATCCATTTCAGTGTGCAAATTAAAAGTCGCTAAGGAATTAAGATGGTGGTGATGGCTGTACAACTTTGTGAAGATTCTAATAATGGTTGAACTGTACACTAAAACTGGGTTTTACCATGCATATTATACCCCAATAAAGCTTTTTTAAAAGTCACCCAAGGGGCATTATTAGAAATGCATTTTTCCATTTCCTACCCCTAGAAATTCTGATTCAGTAAAAGTAGAAGAAGAAATCTACTTTTTTATTTTGAATGATCAGCGCATGTGATTTCAACGCCTGGGGAACTCACCCTAAGAAACACTAATTTGCATGGAGATTCTGATCACATACCCCCTCCATCCTGAGGCCCTGCAAGCCAGAAGTAAGCACTCCCTTCTCTAAACCTTATGGTAAGGTAAGACCCTAAATGAATCTAGTCTGCCTTGTAGAACAGCTTTCAGTAGACAGGTCTCTACCTTCTACTAACATCTGGAAAGCCAGGAACATGTCATCTCTTGACATCCTTTGTTTATGTACAGCTTGATTCACTCCACAGATTAGGGGTCAGACTGCACATGTTGTTATGAACTATGAGAAGACAGTGGATAAGGATGCTTAGAGGGATCAACAGCTGGTTCAATGAAGGATGAGTGAAAGACTGATAGACAGATGGACAGATGAATTGGATGGATGACTGAGTAATGGGAGATGAATAACTATGAATGATGGTGAGATAAATGAATGGGTAGCTGGAGAGATGCATAAAAAGATGGAGTCATTTTACCCCAAAATGTGCATGTGAGTCCCACTGTTCCCAGTGCAAGACTAATGGGATCAGGGGAAACAATTCCATCACACACACCTAAGTACAGGGGCATCACTGAGTATGTTAGAGAGCACTGGCCTGGGGGTCAGGTGACCTGGTCAAGTGCCTACTTTCTCCACTGTCTCCAAATGTGCCCTCATCCAAGTCATTTTCATTCTCTGAGCCTCAACTATCTCACCTGTAAATGGGTACTACTCCCCCTCTTCTGCTGCCCCACTATATAATTTTGAAGATCACACTATCTAATGAAGGCAAAAGCTATATGATGGCACTGTCTTATGAGAATTTCTAAGGGACAAAGCAAAACAAAAACAATGTTTTTAAACGTATTCCGATGACATTTGATAGTTCTACAGGTGGTCAAAAGAAACAGCTTCTTTCAAGCCAAATTTTGTTGCAAACTCAGAACTCCTCATACTGTGCTTCTAAAATGGAAGACCTACATTCCACTTGGGTGTAAATTTTTAAATAAAATAGGTTTGAGTTTAGTTGCCAGTTGCTTCATTTGCTATTGTTTTCTCCCATTCAGAAGGCTGTCTTTTTACCTTGCTTATAGTATGCTTGCTGTATGCGAGACAGCAAAAGAGACACAGATGTATAGAATGGACTTTTGGACTCTGTAGGAGAGGGAGAGGGTGGGATGATTTGGGAGAATGGCATTGAAACATGTATACTATCATGTAAGAATGAAGCACCAGCCTATGTTCGATACAGGATACAGGATGCTCGGGGCTGGTACACGGGGATGATCCAGAGAGAGGAAATGGGGTGGGATGTGGGAGGGGGATTCAGGATTGGGATCTCATATACACCCATGGTGGATTCATGTCAATGTATGGCAAAACCAATATGGTATTGTAAAGTAAAATAAAGTAAAAATTTTAAAAAATAATAATAAAATAATAAAAAAAATAAAATAAAATAGGTTTGAGTCAGAAAGAATTGGTTTCAGTCAACAATCATTAGCTATGTGGTTTTGAACAAATTATTTTTTCCTAACCTATAAAGTGAGCATAATAACATCCACTTCACAGAGCTAAGAAAATGAAGTAAACGATGCTTCTGAAGCATCTAACACTGTACCTTATACAAAGCCCAAAAGAAAGTGTTCTGTGTTTGCTCTCCGGTCTCCGTCGATGGAAACTGGCGTCTTCATGAGCATGTCATTAATGAATAGGTAGAGGAAGCCCCCAGTTCTGCCACTGCACATTTCTCCCTGATCTGCATGTTCAGCACTGTTTGAGAGACTTTCAGTTCTCTCCACCTTTCCTGAGCCAAATTTCTCATTCCAAGGTTCTACTTGTATCCAAAACAGACAAAAGCAACAGATGCGTGGATTGCTCACTTATCAAGCACTTGTTACACATTAAATTCACCAAATACCCACTAAGCATCTATTCTCGTGTGTCCAGAGTGGTGCTGGGATCCAGGCTAGAGTCATTTTAGCACATGAGGCTTCACTGAGCAGCACCTCCTTTAAAACACAATCTCTAGAAGGCATCATAAGTGGGAAGCAAGAATCACCATCTCTACATGTCCTGCTGGCTTACCCTTGTGGCTAAAGTTTCACATGAAACTAGATTATGTAAATCTCTCCCAGGGGAAGGAATAAATATTAATTTTAATGATTCATTCAAATATACAAGCAGAAAAGCACAGGACTCTGGACTGGCAGTCTGGGATTCTGAGTTCTCATCTTGGACCAGTTGCTAATAGCCGAGTGACTTTCAACAAGTCCCTTCTCTCTGGGCCTCAGGTTTCTCATCTACAAAATAGGAAGATTTAAAAAAAAAAAAAAAGGCAGGAAAATACGTGGGGCTCTGGATAGCGTTAAGTTTTGTATTGGAAAGATTAATGCCCCTCCCACCCACTCCCAAATTCAAGTTTACTTGGAACCTGTGAATGTGATTTTGCATTTCTTTTCCATGGGGATGGTCTTGATCCCTGTCTCCCGTACAATGTCACGAACCTCATTCCATAGTTCTTCAGGCACTCTATCTATCAGATCTAGGTCCTTAAATCTATTCCTCACTTCCACTGTATAATCATAAGGGATTTGATTTAGGTCATACCTGAATAGTCTAGTGGTTTTCCCTACTTTCTTCAATTTGAGTCTGAATTTGGCAATAAGGAGTTCATGATCAAGTTAAGATCATCTTGACAACCAATCAAGATGAGCAGGGGCCCTAATCCAGTGGCTAATATCCTTATAAAGTAGGCAGACACATGGGGAAGAAGCCATGTGAAGAGACAGACACAGATGAGAAGATTCTTCTGCAAGCCACGGAACACCAAGGATGGCCAGAAAGCAGCAGACGCTGGAGAGGCCAGGTAGGATTCTTCCCTAGGGGTCCAGAGAGAACACGGCTCTACAGACACCTTGGTTTTGAACTTCCAGTCTCTGGAACCGTGAAGTAAGTCAGAAAGAGAAAGACAAATACTGTATATTAATGCATACATAAGGAATTCAAAAAGATGATACTGATGATCTTACAGGCAGGGCAGCAAAGGAGACACAGATGTAAAGAGCAAACTTTTGGATTCAGTTGGAGAAGGCAAGGGCAGGAATGATTTGAGAGAATAGCATGGGAAAATGTATATTACCATGTGTAAAACAGATGACCAGTGCAAGTTCGAGGCATGAAGCAGGGCACCCAAGTCTGGTGCTCTCGACAACCCAGAGGGATGGGCCGGGATGTAAGAGGGGGGTTCAAAATGGGGGGCACATGTATTCCTGTGGCTGATTAATGTTGACGTATGGTAAAAAAATCACAATATTGTAATTATCATCCAATTAAAATTAATCAATTAATTTTAAAAAAGAAAAAGTTCTCTTGTTTTAAGCCACCTGGTTTGTGGTACTTTGTAATGGCAGCCTTAGGATACTAACACAAATCCCCTCAAATGGCATGCTAACTCCAACTTATTGGCAGCATCTGCTTGGAGGGGTGTCTTGAGGTTTCTGAGGCTGCATAGGATATAGGGATTAATTCATGATGTCTTTCCTACAGAGAGAAGGGAGTAAAGACCTGGGTTTTGCCATCTTTTAGCTAATTATTATGATATCTTTATGCTCATACAATATGCTGCTGCTAAGTTGCTCCAGTCGTGTTCAACTCTGTGCGACCCCATGGACGGCAGCCCACCGGGCTCCCCTGTCCCTGGGATTCTCCAGGCAAGAATCCTGGAGTGGGTTGCCTTTCCTTCTCCAATGCATGAAAGAGAAAAGTGAAAGTGAAGTCACTCAATCGTGTCCGACTCTTAGTGACCCATGGACTGCAGCCTACCAGGCTCCTCCGTCCATGAATTTTCCAGGCAAGAGTACCGGAGTGGGGTGCCATTGCCTTCTCCGGCTCATACAATATATGATTCTATAATTCTAAATCCATACACTCCTCCAGGAGTAAAAGCATTGTAAATGGGGGAAATGTAGGGAGAGAACTATGCCTTCCCCGCAAACACTGCCTCCAGGTCCTCCTGGATAAGACCAGCCCCACTCTCCTCTGAAGACAGCCTGGGAGTCTGTCGCCCTCTTAGCTTTGCCTTCACCGGATCTAATCTGAGATCAGATTGGCAAAGACCTGAATAGGTTTCCCAGCTGCCACTGCCTGAGGATTATGACCAGAAGTAAACTCGATTTATAGCAGTATCATGGTTGAGATAGAAAAAAAAAAATCCCCAGTGGAGTGGAAGCCACAGAAGGACTGAGCTTCCCCTGGGAAGGATTCTGAGAAGCCAGTCTCCTGGAGCCTTTGAGGGGCACAGATCAGGACCGGGAAGCTCACCATTTCTGCCCCTCCTCTGCCTGACTGTTCCAACACCCTGGGTAGAACACGGCTAGACAGCACCCGGGGTCCAAAAAGAAGGGTCTCAGTGACGGTGTTTTGTAGGCTAGGTTTGAGTCCAGTGCCCCCTTCACCCAGAGCAACCCAGTCTTTGGAACAAGGTCTTCCTCTACCAGCAGAGCCCAGTGTGCCAAGCACTCCACTCACCCACCTGCCCTAGGAAGCTGGAAGCTCATTAAGAAATGAAGCTGCAGGCTTGCAGAGAGCTCATGAGCACTGTCAAGGGTCACAGCCTACCTGGTGCTATCTCTGGCCCAGCACACAGCCAGGTGGGTCCGAGGGAGACAGCGTACACACACACCTGCTGCTGGCCCAGACAAGTGCTCTCAGCTCCCGGGTCAGGGCAGGAACGAGGGCCTTCCCTCCTGGGGAACTTAGGTCCCTCTGCACTCCCGGCAATGACACTTCCTGCCTCCAACGCACCAGACTCTGTCCAAACAAAGCTCTCTCCTCTGTTCTCTTTTGTCTGCCCGACAAAAACCCCTGCCAACAAATCCGCCTTGGTTTCAAGTCCTGCCCAATCCCAAATCCATCCTCGAGGGCACCTTCCTGAGCCACAGTCTCCTGAGCCCCGGCTCAGCGCCCTCAATGCTCCCAGCTCCTCCTGCGTCCCTCTCCACTCCGAGCTCCCACAGCAGCCAGAACTATCTTTGCAAAACTCAACTCTGATGTTGTCACGCTCCTAGTCAAAATCGTTCAGTGACTTCCAGATAAAGACCAAAATCCTCCTGCCGTGAACAATGAGACTGCCTCCCCCACATCATTCCATTGAAAATTCTGAATCATATAAAACTGAATTGCCTGAAAAATGAATAAAAAGACATTAAAAATACAAGATTTAACAGGCATAAAATTACTATCAGACTGCAATAAAAGCTCACTCTCTACTCTGTGCCTGCCTCATCATAGATCTGTAAATAGCAGTTTGGCAACCATCCTGGTGCACAGACCATGCTGAGTAGCACCAGGCATCTAGGTGCGGGCCTCCCCCGACCCCTGACATCTGCAGCCTCATCCCACTACAGTTTCATCCCACTTCAGCCCTCACTTCCTCTACAGCCACTGTCCTCACCCACCTCTGATGCCCGCCACTCACTTTCTCCTGCCTCGTGGCTTTTTAACACACTGTTCCCTCCATCTGGAACTCTCTCCCTTCTCTTCATGTCTCATCCATTTAGTCACTTCCAACTCATCCTTCAGGTTTTAGCTCACATTTATTTCTTCAGAAAAGCCTGCTCTGACCACCCGTCCTACACACACACACACACACACACACACACACACACACTCACTCACTCACTCACTCACTCATTCCCCTTCCATCTCCCCCACCCCAGTCAGGACAAGCTTCGCTCATCATTTGCTTGCATGGATCCCAGTCCTTCACACAATTACCTCAGTTCCTATTCATTCATCCATTAGAACAATCATTTGCTTGATACCTATCTTTCCCTCTGCTCTTCAAGCACCAAGAAGGGGACCATCCCTCTTGGCTCTCGCTACACTCCCAGCAATTAGCACAGGGCTTGGGCTCCCCGGGACCTTCAACAACAGCTCGGAGAAGGTAAACAGGACGTGACTGAGTGGCATCTGATTTGTCAGTGCCTCCTCCTCCACACAGCGCAGCTCCTTCAACTTGAAGCCACCCATGTTCATCCTGAGGCCACATTTCTACAAACATCTCCCTTTAGTTCTGTGTGTGTGCTTGGCACCACCCTGGATCCCACTGAGTTCAAGTACCTTGGGCCTCCTCCCTGCCCATCAGCTCTCACTTCTGACGCTGCGCTCTTTACAGTGTTCACACTCGTGAAACAAACATTCACATTACTATTAATTCTGCATGCCAGGCAGCAAATCACTTAGATGCGTGTTTTACTAAACGAGGTTCTGGCCACATCTCCCGATCACACATGCCTTCTCCAGCAGGCACTTGTCGAGGGCACAACTGCGGGCAATGTGATGAATCCTTAATGGCAGCGTTCCAGGCCCCAAAAGCAGGCCAGACGAGAGGGCCAGTCGAGGGAGCTTCTCTGTTTGCCTGGAGTGCTAAAACAGAGGCAAAGACCTGAACCTTAAGAGACACTGCTTCTAAGAGCTTGTCTTGCTTCAGCTAAAACAGCCATAGCTATAGGAATAAGACCCCAAGCCAAGAGAAGCACAATCTGGACAGCCCTAGGAATTTGCTGTGTGTCTCAGCTAAGGTCACCTCCCCTCCCTGAGTCTTACTTTCCCACTAGTAAGATGAGATTGGTCTAATAGTCTCTAAACCCCCAACTGAGACATTCCACAAATCTGCAGAATGCTCAGACTTTCACATACTAGAACTCAGCGTCATCTCTAATCATTGTATTGATTTATTCAGTAGATACTTATTGAGCCTTTACTCAGATATATTAATATTCAGGACGGGGGTTTGACAGATAAAGACTGACACAATGCCTGTCCTTCTGGCCTCAGAGAGGAAGCAGATGCTAAGTAAATAATTAATTATTGCAATTGAGGCTATAAGGGAAGAATGAGGGATTTCGTGAGAGCCAACAGCGTGGAGTTCCGTTAGACAGTGGAGGATGAGAGACTGCTGTCAGAGGAGGCGATGTTTGGGCCGAGAGGCAGTTTTTACATGTGTGTGAGGCCAGAGAGTTCCCACACTATCTCACTTAACCACACGATACCTATAAGGTGAGAAAGGCTAGCATCAAAGAACTCTTGTTTCTTGGCCCATGGGACCCTCCCAGACCCAGTCCTGCCACATCAGACCCCTCCCAGGGCAGTATAACTTCCCTTCACCACACCTGTCACAGGTTCCATTTTCACGTCTGTGCCTGTCCCCTCTTCTCTCTCCCCTGGGGAAGCCCTGTGATGCGAGGGACCAGGTCTGTCTTGCACATCACAGTGGTTCCAGCTGTGCACAGGGCCCAGTGTGTATCAGGTGTTAAGAGCTTGGCTGGATGAGTGAATGAATCCTCACGCCACAGATGAGGAACCTGAAGTCAAGTGATGGGGAATGCTTTCCCCAGTTCCTAAGTTAGCATGTAACACAGATGGGTCTCAAACCCAGCCTAGGTTTGGGAAGGGAGGTATACTCCAGGCCTCAACGTCCACCCTCCTTCATTCAGAACAGAGTCCCTTTACCTGTTGTGTATTTTGACTCTCCAATCAAGAGTTCATTTGTTTAAAAAAGGGTCTGCTATTCAGTGAGATTTAAACACTGTGGCCTTACCCCAAGCTGGTTCTCATGCAAAATCCATCATCCCCCACTCTATCTTAGATATCTTGGATACCCAAGTCAGGAGACACACACAGGCCCTGCCCCTACAAATGAAGATTCAAGCCAATCTGCTCTGCTTGAAGTTAGTTCTCAGCAGTGGTAGACCAGGAGGCCCAGGAACACGCAGTGAGCCTGAGATGGGGATAGCAGAATAGTTTGTGGTCGCTAACATTCACCATGTGGTTTGGGGCCTGGGGAATGAAGCTACAAGTCAACAGGATGTGCCTGGGGAAAACATACACACACCAGAGGGATTCTTTGAGTGGGGAGGAGCACCTGAGGACAGATGTCAGTCTTGGTTCTCAGCACAACCAGCGGACTGGTCTTTCCTGGCCACCTTCCATGAGCCCAGCCATGTGTTGATGGTGGGGGGTGGGAGGGGTGGGATGAGGAACACCCAGAAAGCAAAAGGCTGCTGCCAGGCCTGGGAGCAACCCAGGCAGAGGCAGGTAACCCTGGAAGGGGTCCAGGCACAGGGCATCAGGCAGAGTGAGAGTTTTCAGAAGCAAGTCTTTGGGGTGGTTGGGGGACTGGGTGCTGAGTCACACCACTTTCGGGGCTGGGCTGCTCTCAAGCCCACACCTGACAGTGGGCTTAGTCCTGAAGACGGGGTGGAGCAGAGACCAAAGCGGATCTTTCAGGGTTGAGGGCAGGGCGATTTTAATTGTTGATGTATCCCTAATATCCGGCACTATACTTGACTAACGTTTGTGGAATGACTGAAAGGTAAAGAGGAGGAAACAGGCACGGGCCACCAACCCAGGAGGCAATCATTATAATGCTGTTGGCCATTATTAACTGAGCATTTACTATGTGCCAGCACAGGGCTAAGCACTTCACACCCAGCATAGTCCTGAGAGGAATGTGCTGCAATCTTCATCTGACAGCTGAGCAAATATGACACAGAGCAAAGTGAATAATCTGCATAAAAATAGTGGAGCTGGAATGTGACTTCAGCTCTGCCTGATTGGAGCATCTGAGTTTTTAACTACAGTGATTTTTAGTCAACTCACTTAACAAGTTGCTCTAAAGGAATGGAGAACTTTTAGAGAGAGAGAGGGAAGAAAGGATATTTTTCCTAGGAGGAAGAAAAACACAGAGCTAGACACAAACTAGGAATAAATAGAGGGAATGATCTCAGATTAAACAGCACCCAAAATAAAGAAAGAAAGAAACAGAAACACACAGGAAATAAATAAACAAACAGCACCATTTCCCCCAAAGAAGCCTTCCCCGATTCTCCTTCCTAAGTGAGGGGTCTCTTCTAACACATTTTAGCACTCCTTCCCTCTTTGCAGCACTTGTTACCGTTCTGACTAGACAAGCGATGATGAATGGAGTTATTTAACTGTCTGTCTCTTCATGGAACACAGGTCTATGAGGGAAGGTGCTATGACGGATAACTCACTAGTGCTTCACCCCAGTGTGTGACATGGTGCCTATCACATAGTAAGCGCTCAAGGAGCATTTTTAATATGAGCTCAGCAATGGCAGACAACTGGGAAAAATTCTCATAGCACACAATAAGGAGAAACAGGAGCAAAGACAATGGAACAACGTCCCAAAGTCCCTTGAAGACCAAAGAGAAGAGCTTCACGTTGCAGCTGCAGGTCACAGGGAACCACTGTAGGTTCTTATCTGCATAAGGAAGATAATTCTGCTTCAGATAAGAAAGAAATCAGCTAAGGGACAATCTGATGCTTGAGCCCCAGTATTATCAACATTCAAACCAGGCCCAGTGCTTGAAGTGACAAGGATCTTGTGAGGGTGGCGACAGGAAAGCAGAGAAGAGATAAATCAGAGAAATATATGGATGTGGGTTCTACCCAGAACATTGTTCATCAAAAGTGAGTAAGCAGTTAGGGACATAAATCTGGGTCTAGAAAGGACAAGAGGAGATATGACTTTGCCCTGGTTCTGGAAATTCTACTTTCTCCCTTTATAGAAGAGGAGATTTCACTGAAACAGTTGATGCCAAACAAGGGTAGAAAATATATTTCATTATCATTCCATTTGTTTCTCGGTCCTATACATGACCAGCCAGGAGTAAAAAGAATGTCTTCTAAGGTCTTCACAAGGCTCTGAGTCATTTCCCAATGAATCACTTACTCATCTACATCTCTAAACCTCCAGCTCTAGATCATAGACTTTGGAGCAGAACTGCTCCCAGGGCAAGGCCCCTGCCACCGCGCCCCCCTTCTCCTCTTGGACGGACTGCAAGAGGGAGCACTAAGACCGCATGTTAGACTCTTAAGATTCTTGCTTTTCATACAGAAGACCTGGTTTCACACACCAGCTGTGACACTTACTAGCAGGGAAGCACTGGTTATATGAGCTAGAGCTATATAAACTGCTGCTTAGAGGTCCATGAACCAGAACAATGGATCTGGATTCATGGTTCAGAAACATAAATCCTCCTTGAGGATTCTCACTCATAGGAATCCATAGGTAGTCACTGACTACCGGTGCCAGGCACCATGCTGGTTACTAGAAATTGGTGATAAGTGAAATTGGTGAAGACTCTAGTCTGGGCAGACAGATAAGAAACAAAAATCATACAATCAAACGTAAAATTGCAACTCTGCCAAGTGCTATGAAAGACAGATTTGGGATAACAGGGAAGCCTATAAAAGGGATATTTGAACTTGTGATAGAAGTCAAAGGAGTTTTCAAACTGAGGACTAAATTAGGAAGGGATACAGTTTAGGCGAAAATAGGGTATAAAAGTACTCCAGGAAGGACAGTCATGGACGAAGCACTCGTGAAAGAAACACAGTCAATGGGAAACAGGACCAGATGATCAGTCTGTCTGAGCAGAGAAAACACATGGGACAACATGATGGAAAATGTCCCCAAAAGACAGCCGGGGTGCAGATCATGACAGCCCTTATAGCCGTGTCTCTGAGCATGTTTTACCTTGGGAAAAGTCAATGGGAAACCACAGAAGAGGTGTTTGTGGGTGGGATGGCATGGGGAGGACATGGAAAAACTGATGCTCAAAAAACTGCTCTGGCTGGCCTGGAAGAGGCTAGAGAAGAAGCAGAGCAGTCAGCTGGGAGGTTTTGTAGGGGTCCAGATACTTTCACTTTTCACTTTCATGCATTGGAGAAGGAAATGGCAACCCACTCCAGTGTTCTTGCCTGGAGAATCCCAGGGATGGGGGAGCCTGTGGGCTGCCGTCTCTGGGATCGCACAGAGTTGGACATGACTGAAGCGACTTAGCAGCAGAAGCAGCAGACCAGAGATGGCGGTATATTAGATCCGGATGGTGCGTGGGCATGGCAAGAAATAGACAGATTCAATGTTTATGGAGGAAGCAGCATAGTAAGGGCTTTCTGATACAGTGGATTGGGGAGGGCCCATCAGAGACACCCTGGGGCTCCTGGCCTTGAAAACCAGACAGAGTGTCCATTCACTGGGAAAGGCAAACTAACAAAGATCCGGTTTGGGAGCAGATTACGAGCTCTGGGTTAGATATATTGAAATGGCAGTGAATTTGAAGCATCAAGGAAAAAATATTAATCAGGTAGTTGTATATGCATATCTGGGGCTCAAAATATACATTTAGACATTATTAGTATAAAGTGAGTAATTGAATCTGAGGGCAATGACAAGATCATACGAACAGTGAGAAGTAAGGGCCTGTGATTAGGTTTGAAGAACTTAACATTTCCCTGCTTAGTTCTCATGCTTCAAGGGCTCTGCTTTTTGAAATATTAAAGGCAGTGATGATGGTCAGCTGAACTTATTCAGACTTACTCTTTCCCAGGCACTTTACATAAATCAGATAATTTAACTTAATCTTTCTTATAACATAGAATGTATGCCCAAGTTTTTCTGTTTTCATTTTGCAGATGTGGGAATTGAGGCTTAGAAATATTTTCTTTGCCCAAGATCACATAGCTGGTACGTGATTGGTTTGAAGCCTAGATATATCTGATATAAAAAATATTCTTTATGATTTGTCCTTGCTTTACCCTCTACAGCTATGATGCAGAGGTACAGTTGGGACCAAACCTGAAGGCAATCAGTTTAGCCAGTGGAAGCACCTTTGAGGGTAACAGTAAAAGATGCCAACTAAACTCCTACAGCTAATGGCCCAGCCCACATGCTCCACCTCTAGTGAATGTCCATGTCTCTGCAGCGTCCTGCTTTCTCCCCACATTAGTCCCCAGGCCAATATGAAGAGTGGATATAATGACCTCCATGTGGACAACTTACATTAAACCTCATGAGGATTCCTGTGATATGGCAGAACAAACTTTGATCTGAAAAGATTAAATGTTTACTTCTCTTTGGCACTGAGCAAGTTACTTAATTCTTCCCTGACACTACCCTTTGAAAACAGGGAGAGCAATATGCTTACACCCTGGGTTATTTTAAGGATTAAATGATATTTGACAAAGTGCTCTGGAAACTGACGATGATGAAATCAAACTTACATGTGGGAAATCTTGCCTCTCGAATGGATGACTTTTGGCCCCTAAGATCTGTTTGAAGCACCAATCCAGATTAGTGAAAATGAAATGATTGGCAACAGTTGGTAAAGAATTGGATCTAATTGGTCTTAAAAGGGGAATGAGAAGGTGATCTAATAAATTATTTCTCCTGTCAGAAAAAAAAAAAAAAGGATGATGAATGTGAATCAGGCTTAGTCTTTTCAAAAAGATAAGAAGTGTGTATTGGTGGCCCCAGATAACCCCTCGTCATCACTCTTACTCTCATAGCTACCTCTGTGCCTGGTGCTGGTAATTATTCCAGGAGTGGTCAGAAAAGTAACACTGGTAGCTAACATTTAATTATTAGTGATCATGTACCAACCATGTGGCTAAAGCCTTTACCTGTGTTATTTCAGAGTTCTTGTGGAATGAGAGGTATTGATCAAACAAAGAATCTATTGAATTGAAGGACAGGAAAGTATCAGAATTAGTTAATGAAGTCAGAGGATCATGTACAAGTTACCAAAACTATGTGAAAAAATGAAGGGGTGTTCTGACAGAAACTGCAGAATGTCTACACTTCAGGGGCTCCAAAGAGAGATGGACAGAGTGGGAGTTGGACCAACTAGAGTTAATTTTTCACTAAATCCACACCACACATACTTTACTCTGAATGGCTGCTGATCTTAAATGAGTTACACAATATCATTTCCAAGCTCTCATTCAATGTTACTGGAATAATGATACAAATATTATTAATAGCAGCAACAATCCCAGCTCACATTTACATTGAGTGCTTAGAATCTTCCAGGCAGTGTGTTAAGTGCTTTTATGTATTTGTTTCATTTCATCGTCTCAACAACCTAATGACATTGTCTTGTATGAATCTGTTCATTTTCCTTGTAAAGAAACTTAGGTTCAGCAAAATTTAGTAATTTTGGTAAGCTCACACACTGTGTAATTGACAGAGCCTGAATTAGCATGCAAGGCTACTTGGATCTAACATACAAGATTTTAATCAGAGACCTCCCTGTTGGTCCAGTGGTTAAGAATCCACCTGCCAATGCAGGGACACAGGTTCGATACCTGATCCAGGAAAATCCCACATGCCACAGAGCAACTAAGTCCGTGAGTCACAACTACTGAGCCCAGATACCTAGAACCTGTGCTCCCCCACAAGAGAAGCCACCGCAGTGACAGGCCCAGGTACCTAAGTGAAAAGTAGCCCCTGCCTGCTGCAACTACAGAAAGATTGCATGCTGCAATGAAGACCCAGAGCAGCCAAAAATAAAATATTTCAATCAGGACACCTATTCACATTCCTCATCCAGCCCAGCAAGTCCTCATTCGGGAGCAGATGCTCCATCATGAGCCCTACGTGTTGGATGCTTTATAAGATGACATTGTCAGAGGTTCAGATGCAAACACGTCAAGTAGGGACAGTTTGTCACCGAACTAGGAATGCTGTCCACGGTCTTAGTTTTGGGGCTCCAAGTGTCTCACAGGTGACTTATGTCACCGAGCTGTCATCTCCCAAAGAACCCTCAGTTCTCAGAAGGACTTTTAAATTCAAGAATTAGAAAACCTAGTGAAATCTAGGCCAAGATTATTCCCCATGGGAAACTAAACAAACTCCTTTATAGGGAAAAAGATAAAGGAGAGTTGATATGTGCAAATTCACCAAGGGAAGCAACAAGAAACTCCACATGCTATTCACAGGAATAAAACCACAAAGCCTGGATTCCAATCTTTCTCGAGATTCAGTGCTTTCAGCCTTCGTTTTCTTATCTAAATGGAGACCAGTCTGGACTGAAAGATTTCCAAGCTGCCTTCCAGCTCTTACAGTCTATGATACTGTGATAAAACGCTTTCTAAAGAAGCTGACAAGCATTTGGAGGATTTAAGAAATGCTGTCTTTGGAGGAGAGCTGAGTAAAATTGCCTCAGTGCCATTCACCATGGCCTTCTCCCACACATCAAGAAAAGGTGAGTTACCCAGCTCTCAATTCCAAAGGTTCCTGCAACTGGCTTGATGTCCACAGGGTCCCCCTACCTCTCCTGCAGGTTTAAAGCTGTGTGTAACATGAGAAACACTGCTTCTGTCTTCTGGAGTGTGAGACTGTGAGCTTCCCCATTCTGACAACCTCCAAGGATATCGGTAGGTGGATGGAGAAGTGAGGGCTGGACAGGTGAGATGCTTACACAGATTTCACGAGGAGTCTTACTGGTCGGTAATTTTTGCCTTCCCTGCATGGATGACATCTCCCCATAGCAGCAGCCCACTTTTCCTTTGGGAATCACTCACTTTCTGTCCATATAGCTCAGATGAGGGTGACCCCATTTACAAGCCAGACCTTGGCCCATCTACATACTCTGCCTTCCAGCCACTGAGGTTGTTTCAGGGATGAACATGTAATCCAAGCCAGGTCAAAGAAGACAATGCACCCAGCTTTGGCTATTAGAATACAGCTGCTTCCTGCCTGTTGGAGCTGCCAAGATATAAGCTAGAACTAGGGGGTGGTAGTTTTTCTACCCCTTCAGGAAACTTGCCTGAGAAAGATACCAACACAAAAGAAAGCAGATGCTGAACTCAGAGAAACTCAATGACTGATAACAGTACATGAACACCTAGATCAAACTATGCCTGAAGTCCCACTCCACCCCCTTGTCTTCTCATTATGTAGGCCAACAATTTTTCTTCTTGCTTTGACAAGCTCAAGTGCGTTCCTTTCACATGTAATCCAAAAAGTCAAAAATACATATTTTAGCCAGAAAACAAGTCTTTATTAATTTCTATTAACTAGGTGTTGTAGGTATAAGAGTATAAGAGGAAGCAATATATGTCAGAGTCACTTTCCTTGAGTAATTGATACTAGTGGCATTTTGAGATTCCTTTAGGTAGTGACATTTTATGATTATTGGTGAAGGGAGTGACTCATGCATTCCAGAGGTAATCACATCATTCCTGGTCTTTTCTTCACTGCCCTCTGGGCTTATCTCACCTAAGCCTTCCATCTGTGTCCAAGGTCCCATGCCTTAGCCAAACCTCAGACTCACAGAAGATCACACTCTTTCCCCAAACCATTCAACTAATAAACTACCCATGCCAGACCCTCAGGGATTGCCTTAATTCTCTTTCCATTGCCCTAAAGCTTAATTTATCTTGAAACTTTCCCATCTTTCCATTTCAATTCGACTATTTTAGGCCAGGCCACCATCATTTCTTGCCTGGACCACTGTGACAGACTCCCTTCTTTCAATTCTGTTCCCCTTAACTTGTTTTATAGAAGGAACTCCCTAAAATGCAACCATCACTCCCTTAAACCTCCTGTGGTTTCCCAACTATACTTGAAATAAAGTCCATACTCCCTTGCTCTCCCTAAAGACTATAGATGATGTGATCTGCTTCCTCTCCACACTCATATTCCTTCAGTCTCCCCACCAGCTCCTCTGCTGTTTGCCCTCCATGTCCCTTGATTTTCCTCCAGTTTTTCAAGCATACCAAGCTACTTCCTACCCCATGCTGCTGCTGCTGCTAAGTCGCTTCAGTCGTGTCTGACTCTGTGCAACCCCATAGATGGCAGCCCACCAGGCTCCCCCGTCCCTGGGATTCTCAAGGCAATCACACTGGAGTGGGCTGCCATTTCCTCCTCCAATGCGTGAAAGTGAAGTCGCTCAGTCGTGTCTGACCCTCAGCGACCCCATGGACTGCAGCCCACCAGGCTCCTCCGTCCATGGGATTTTCCAGGCAAGAGCACTGGAGTGGGGTGCCACTGCCTTCTCCCCACTCTAGACCTACCGAAACAGAAATCTTCTCTGTCCTACCTCATAGCCTTTGCATATTCTCTAATGTTCTCACTCCAGTCCTTACCTGCCTAGTTCCTTCTTTTTCTTTGAGATTCACATGTCATTTCCTCAAAATTAGCTTTGCCCCTCACCACCACCACCACCACCAAGTTAGTCTTATTCCCACAACCTTGGCCTTTTATTTCACCATCTTTATCACACTTTAAAGTTATCATGGGTTTTTTAGATTTATATCATGTATACTTATTTGTTTATAGTTAGGCAACCCAACTAAAATATAAGCTCCATGAAAGTGAAGTTTTGATTTGTTTCATGTATTAGCTTCAGGCAGGATGCCAGACTTATGGAAGATGTACAATAAATATGTATTGGATGAATGGATGGATAGAAGTGGAAATGTTGGAATTCTAACTCGGGTCTATTTAACCTAGGTTTCAGAAGAATAAATATCACCTGTGAGAAGATTCCCCAACTTATAATCAGTAGTTATTTTCTTAGCTGTGTTGCGTGAGATACATCACCTCACCTATTTCTCTCTATAGAATGGGATTGCCATACTATGAAGCTGAATAAGGAACTTGGTGCCCTACAGCTGAAACATCCAGAGAGAAAATAAAACGCTCTATGTCGTATACCAGGCATTACAACTGATTACATGTAGACGCAGGGAACACCGGGCCAGTTGCAATCCTCACCAAACTTTGACTGAAATTCAAACAAAATAGATTTTCTAACCTTTAGTTTTTAATAAAAAAAAAATATTGAGGAAGGCTGATGAATGTTAAGGCAATCACAGAAGATATATTGCCTTCCATTGTTTTCTGCTCAGATCTATAGCTATTTCAGAGAGAGAGACTTGGTTACAAGGTAAATTTCATTTGTTTTGGATAAAGAACAATGTGACATTTTTGACAATGTACTGTAAAATATGTCACATTTTTTAAACAAAGTGAGATATAATAAAAATGACATATAAGATTTCAGGGGAAAGCAATGATTAGAAAAGAGCTCATAGTTCTTTCTGGACTACCCATAACATTTAGGAGAAAACAATCTCCATACCCTCACAAGCATGTATAAGTTAAATAATGACAAGTGTAGTTAAATAACTATTTTGTGGCTTATTTAACATCTTTCCCTCACTGGACTATAAGCTCCATGAAGGCAGGGATCATGTCTGTCTACGACTCCAGTACCTGGAAGAGATATAGCCAGGTGTCTATATAGCCAGCCTCGAGCAGAGACACAAAGCCTGGGAGAGAACAGCAACTCATACCCCTAACTTCCACCACACCAATTAAAAGATAGACATCTGGAGTCAGACAATCTGGGCTCATATCCCACAATCACTATTTACTAACACTATGACCTTCGGAACAACTTTAATTTCTTCATCAGTAGAGCGGGTTTAAATAGTAGCAGCTTCATCATAATTATGCTATGACGATCCCATGCCTAGCGTATAATAAGCACTCAATAAACGTCTGCAGGCGCCATCCTTGCCACCCTCACCAGGCTAGGTTGCCTCTTCTTCCCTCTCAGAGCCAAGTCTGAAACTTCCTCTACTTCATTCTTGGCTGCGCAAGAGCTGCAGAAGCCAGAGCATTCATGCCTCTGACATAAATCAAAGGCAGACGATCTCCTTTCACTGACTCCTCCCCATAAATCAGTGCCGCTCCCTGAACAGAGACAAATTTGGATTCCAAATGTGTTCTCTAGTCTCCCTCTACCTGGTGAAAGATGACTTCTCAAAACAGAATTAGAACTTTGAGAGATGACCCAGTGCAGCCCCCTAAATTTACAGTTAGGAAAACTAAGGCCCAAAGAGGAAAATGAGAATTTCCCAGTTAGGAACTGAGAATTGCCACTTGCAGGCAGAGACAAGACCAACACCCAGAAATTCTAACTCCCAGTCCCAACCCAGTGCAGCTTTTACTTAGTGGTGTAACAAGGGCCAGACGGTGGGAGCAACTGGTCCCAGGCGTGGGCAGTAAGGATGTGCACTGCCCATAGAGAATTCAAAACAATAATTTTTAAAGTGACCAGAAATCAGTTCACACTTTATCATTGCCACTTGCTTCAAATTCTAAACAATGCCAGTGACAAAATACACAACCCTCATCAAAAAAAGGAAAAAAAAAATTGGTTTGTCTAAGTTATAGACAATTGCTGAGGTCATTGCCAACTTTTGAAAATATATAAGTAATTTGAAACAGGTGGGCTCAGCCTCACACAGTAATTTCACGAGTAAGTCTGTGACAATTAGAAATTACTTGAGCTCACTTCAGCCACAGTTGCTGTCTCCAATCCCTATTGTTCTGGGCTGGCCAAAAAGTTCATTGGGTTTTTCCAGAAGATGTTAAAGAAAAACCCAAACTAACTTTTTGGCCAACCTAATACTGTATATTTCAGTGTTTAAGCAGTAGATATGAAGAAAAAAAAAATTGGTTAATGAAAAGAAGGAAAAACAAAACTTCAGATCATTCAATTTTGTCATCTTATGTAACTTGAAGTTTTTACTAGAATTTAAAATTTAAAACAGTGAAATAGTAAAAATGAAAACTGTAATATTTTTATTTAGCAAGTGAAAAGTAAAGTTGAGATGTGAAATATTTTACCGACTTTGAGTAATACTATTAAAAATCAAACTCTTCTGTCTTATGTGTCAATTGTTTTAAAACCAAAAATTGAATCAAGAAAAGAGGGATCACTCCTGAACATTACATCGTTAGGGCTTCCCTGGTAGCTCACTTGGTAAAGAATCCACCTGCAATGCAAGAGATCCCGGTTCAATTCCTGGGTCAGGAAGATCGGCTGGAGAAGGGGTAGGCTACCCACTCTAGTATTCTTGGGCTTCCCTTGTGGCTCAGCTGGTAAAGAATCCACTTGCAATGGGGAAGACTTGGGTTCGATCTCTGGGTTGGGATGATCCCCTAGGGAAGGGAAAGGCTACCCACTCCAATATTCTGGCCTAGAGAATTCCATGGCTTATATAGTGAATGGGGTCACAAAGAGTTGGACACGACTGAGTGACTTTCACTCTCACTTTCATTACATGGTTACCACTGAAAGCAATTCTGTTGCCTAACAGAATTAAGTGATCTTCTCCAAAGATCAAATGTGCTCAGGATACGATGGGGTTTTTATATGGTAAAAGTAAAAAGTAAAGTCGCTCAGTTGTGTCCAACTCTTTGCAACCCCATGGACTGTAGCCCACCAGGCTCCTCTGTCCATGAGATTCTCCAGGCAAGAATACTGGAGTGGGTTGCCATTTCCTTCTCCAGGGGATCTTCCCAACCCAGGGATCGAACCCAGGTCTCCTGCATTGCAGGCAGACCCTTTAACCTCTGAGCCTCCATTATATGGTAAATGTTGGGGATATTCTTCTTATCCACTCTTGATATTCCTTCCACTTGGAGCAGCCTTCATTATTGTATCCCTTCATTATTGCAAAACCCCTTTCCTCGCTCCTTTTTCCCATCCCAATCCCCACCTCCAGCAGGAGCAGTGGTTTATGTGACTAGCAGTTGGCGGATAGGGTACAGGAAGCTCAGACTTTTCTCTCTTCCATGTTGAGAACCAGGTGACTTGCAGGGAGTTCATCCCATCCTCTAGATGGTGAATCATACAGGAGTGGGTTCCCCTAAGATGTGGGTGAGTGCTGGCCAGGAAGGGAGAATCACTCTGTAATTCTGTCCACAAGCCACAGTCTCCGGTGCTAACTTTCCAGTTATAAAGGTGATGTTTTGACCTCCCACTTGACTGACTTCTTTTTCTTTCCTCATTACTGATGCAGAACAGGCAGGGAAAAGGATTGCTACTTACTGGACTCCCTGGGACACCTCAACAGTCATGATGGTGATAAAGATATAACAATAGCAATATTCTTAAGCTATTTTGTTTTGCAGTGAGATGAAACAAGTCAATCCTAAAGGAAATCAACCCTGAATATCCAATGGAAGGACTGATGCTGAAGCTGAAGCTCCAGTACTTTGGTCACCTGATATGAAGAGTCAAATCATTAGAAAAGACCCTGATGCTGGGAAAGATTGAATGCAGAAGGAGAAAGGGATGACCCTAGGATGAGATGGTTAGATAGCATCACTGACTCAGTGGACATGAATTTGAGCAAACTCTGGGAGACAGTGGAGGACAGTACAGCCTGGCACGCTACAGTCTGTGCAGTAGCAAAGAGTCAGACACGACTTAGGGAATGAACAACAACAAAAACAACATCTTGTTTTGCATATTTGTTGTGACAGGTACGGTGATGAGTTTAAATGCATTGTCTTACTGAATCTTGCTGACGCAACTGTGAAGCAGGTTCTATTGTTATCTCTACATCACAGATGTGAAAATGGAGATGTAGCAAGTATTAAACCTGCCCGTCATCACATAAGCAGCAAATGATGACAGAGGACGTGAGCCTGGGTCAATGATGCAGGACCCAAACCCTTAACCACTATGCGCCTTTGCTTAATGGTGGGAGAGAATCCACTTAGGAGCCCCACTTATTAGATTTACACTCAGAGCTAATGCACTCATCCCAGGATTACTTGGGCCTCCAGCTCTCGAGGATGGAGAAATAGCTCCTGTTCTCTCACCTCTGTTCTGCCGACTTGTCCTTCCTCACCTCTCTCCAAGTGAGAAGTCCAGGGGATTTAATTTGGAGATGGGCTTTACACTGTGAACATGTCACACAGCACCTGGTCGTGCCCAGCTCCATGGCCCCACTTTTGCCAGTCATCTCATCTTGAAGTCTTGCCTTCCAACTTGGCTGGGCACTTGCCTGCCCCCAGACTGCCAGCGACAGTGTCTTCAGGCTGAGAGCGGCAGGAAAGCACACTTTGCTACAAGGTAACAAACTCAGCTATTGCCAAGCCTTCTTGGCAGGGCCAGCTACCACTTCTGTGGTGCAATTGCAGGAGCACTGGGATTTCCCAGTCTGTACCCAAACAGACCTCTCCTCCCATCACCCCAAGTGGCTGATCATGAGGCCTGAACTTATACCATTCTATCAATGTATCCCTTTGACTTAAAGCATCATTCCCCATTAGAAAGCAAAACATAAAGCAAAACTGGAAAGTTCCTTTCCAGTGTGTGGAAAGGAACACACTCAGCCTTAGTTTCTTCATACAGAGTGGGGAGTATGCACAATACCCACTTCAAAGAGTATAATGTAAGAACCAAAAAGGATAATACATATATGTAGTAGACTTGTCAGAGTGCCCGGTACAAAACATACACTCAATATATATTATTAACAGCAGTTACTGCATCACTGTCACCACCACTAAATTTGGATGTGTTCATCTGTATGATTTCCTTGTTCACAGGTTTAGAATGGAGCCTAGGACCAATCCCAAGAGGCAGTCAGCATAACTGGAAATCAGGAAACTTGAATTCTGAGTTGAATTCAAAAACTTGAATTCAACGTCCTGAGTTGGCTGTTAACTCCCTGTGTTCTGGAAATATCATTGATATTCTCTGGGCCTTTTTAATTGTCTTCATTATTGTCATAATTATAAAAATGCCTGTTATTTTTACAGTATATTCAGATTTACAATATTCACTGGTATTCTTGATCTCATTCAAGTTTCCCAAAGAATCTAGAGTTAGTAGCAGTGTAGAATTTGAGGCTCCGGATGTGTGTGTGATTTCCCCAAGGTCAGGGAGCTGGCTAGCAGAGCCAGTGTGACTTTCAGAAGACATCACCCCGTCTCTGGTTCAAGAGAGATTTGCCAGCATTAAAGAAGGAGAATTCTAGAGACAGAAGACCACTCTGGTGCAGTCTAGTTTAGTGATGGCCAGTACCAAGACCACAGGACCCAATTCCCCTTCCCACACCTGCAGCAGAAACCACTAGTTGATCAGGACAGGTCCGGTAATATTTCTCAACATGGTGCCCTGAGAAATTTTTAACTCTTAATCAAAGCTACATGTGAAACAAACTCATTGTTTTCACTCATCTATACTGGAGGTTGGCAAACTACAAGTCAGCTTGTGAGTCACCACCATCTCCCAGTCTGTGCTGCTTAGACTTTTACCATGCCTGTGAATCACCATGGCATCCTTTTAAAATATACATTCTCAGTCAGTAGGTCCGGACTGGGACCCAAGATGCTACATTTCTGACAAGCTCTCGGGGTTGCCGCTGCTGTCAGTCCAGAGACCACGTTCGGGAAGATAAGTTCCCAGGTGATGGGACAGAGATGCCCCACCTCTGTGTGTGCAAGCCTCAGACTGTGGCCTGTCTCTTAAGAACACCAATCCTGTCCCAAGGCTGCCATTGATGCTACCAAATACTGCATTCCCTGGAACACAGGTGTGCTAGAGAGGGGAGCAAGAGATAACACACAGGGTGACATTGTTCTCCCAGTCCCAAAGCAGTACCCCTGACACACACACACATACACACAGATTCATGCACAAGGATTCTGAGAGTTCCTGGGCATTCGTGAGGTGCAGCACACCGCACATTCCCTGAGAATCCGGGGACCTGAGTTCTAGCTTCCTCTGTAACTTTCACTCTGTGATCTTGGTCAAACCACTTCAGGCTGTCTCTGTCATCTTAAAGGACCACACTGAGCAGTGAGCCCAGTCCAAAAGCCAACTTGCTATCTGGTCCCAAGATCACTTTCTTCCCGGGGTAGTTTGGGGACACAGTGTTAGAAGCTTGGCCATGGGCATTTACTGAGGTCCCACCAGGTTTATCATGGGAAGTCACAGACAGATGAGCAGGAAGACTCATAAGATGTCCATGCTCAAAGGACCTCAGCACCCAGCCAGTTCAACATCTTCACAGAACATCTTGTTCCTCCTAGTTTGTTTTTTCATCTTGTTTAAAACAAACAAAGAAACCCAAACACCTTCGCCCCGAAGCCTCAAGCAATGCTTTAGCAATTAAAAGATACTTAGAAACTGCAACAAACCCTACAAACCGTGGCAGCATCTTAATGACCCTGAAGTAAAACCTGGTTTAGGGAAAAAACAGAAAGGCTTTCCCCTTCTCACCTGACAGCTTCTCACCCTGATGACACTGTCCTTGCCGTGAAGGGAGATGAATCGAGGCTGCTCAGTGGGCTGGAACAGGCAGAGTTGGCAGGAAGTCAGGAGACCTGGGCTCCCGTCCAGCTCTGGCAGCCTCGGGCAAGTCCCTTTCTGAAGCAGATTGTCAGTTTCCTCATCCGTCAAATGGGGGTGACAATAATAATAGCAAACACGAACTGAGTGCTTAATGCCTGCCGGCACTGTGACTTGTAGCGTGCCATTTAATCCTCACCAAAGCTCCAGGCTACGTGTATCATTATACCTAATTTACGGTGAGAAAACCAACACTTGGAGAGATTTAATTCCATGACAAGGCCCCCATAGCAAGTCGGTCCTCTCGACTCCAAACTTTGGCTCCGATCTCTTGTACTGGATCAACCCTTCTTGCTGTGAACCCCTCACATGTCTATGCAGTTCACAGAAAACAGATGTGAAAAATCACTTCATGCTCCTAAGTGCATGTATTACTGTGGTTGCGAAGCTAAAGCAATCACTGCCAACTGGATAGATCTCTGGCACCAGAGCAGTGGTGAGGGTGGGGTGGGGAAAACACAGAGAAGAGTTAGGGAGTGTGGGACATAACCCATTCTTGATTCCATTTCTCTATAAGCTGACTCTAATGCTCATCTCTCTTCTTACAGAGACTCCACCACTCAAGATATATTCCACATATCTAATTAACTCCCTTGCTTTAGAAATTCCCTGGGTGAGGAAGGGGTCTTCCCTGGTGGTATGGCAGTTAAGACTCTGTGCTTCCACTGCAGGATGTGTGGGTTCAATCCCTGGTTGGGGAACTAAGATCTCACATGCTGCATGGCACAGCCAATAAATAAACTTATTTTTTTAAAAAGTGAAATTCCCTGGGGTCACTCAGTGCTAATCTCCCACCATATTTTTACCATCAATGTCAGTTCATCTTCTCGCAGGTGAATAGTGAGATGCAAAGGGGAGGTGGGGGTTGGAATTTCACCCTTCGCAAAGTGAGCAGCCTTTTAATTCAATTCTCCTGTCACCCATTCTTTCATTATAGTTATGGATTTGGGCAGCCTCTTGCCATGCTTACACAATCTTCTGATTAAATTCTGCCAAGCAGCCAGCTCCAGTTTCAGAAACTGAATGAATAAATAAACTGCTGCACTAAAGCATAGAGGAGACACAAGCCTTGGGTACAGGGAGAGTTCTCTGAATTCTAAGACAAACAAGGCCACAGTAAAAGAGGTCTAGAGGTCTGAATAAGGGAGGAGAGAGGAAAGGCTTTATACTTTCTGGCATTTAAGAAAGAAACACTTATAAGAGTAGAATATGCCTAGCACTTAGAAGTGGAGCAGACAAATAGGTGTGGGGCACTAGAAAAGTCCCTTTCCCTCTCTGAGACTCTATTTCCTTAGCTCTCAAGTGGCATAATCACACTAACTGGCAGTTTTAAGCACTTACTATGTGCCAGGCACCGTGCCAAGTACTTTAACAGTTAACATGTCACACAGATTAGGTGAAAGAACTGAAGATGTTTAGCCCAAGGAAAGGCAGCTGGGGAAGGAAGAGTCAACTGAATTTAAACATTTGCTATAACCTGAAAAGAACACAAAGTTTATTTTGTGTTCCTGTGGGCCTCAGAGTTGAAAGAACACAGGGTTTCCTGTCAGACTTCAAGGAGGGTACTGAATCGTCCAATGTCTCACTCTTTTGATATTGCAAGATTAACTAAGCCTCTCAGTCTCAGTTTTCTGGGCTGCAAAATGGGGATAATGCCACCTACTTCATACAAAGGGAGGGTTAAATAAGGTAGGTAATTTAAAAAGAAAAAATAATAATGTAAGTAAATGTTAAGTATATAACATATACAAGGGTTCAACAAATGTTTGTTCCTCTTTATCACAGAGAATTGGAAATAAAGAACAACTACTTTGTACACAGCCTTGACCAAAGAGACTCAGATAGCCCAGGGACATCATCATTCCATTACTTGAGTGCATCCTTCACCCCAGCTAGAATCATTGCATACCCACGTGATGTTGCAAGATTAACTAAGCCTCTCAGTCTCAGTTTTCTGGGCTGCAAAATGGGAATAATGCCACCTACTTCATACATCAAAGGGAGGGTTAAATAGGTAGTTTAAATAGTCATCTATGCCAAGGTAAATTTTGGATATTCCAAACTTAATTATCAGAATTCTCTAACTGTACAGGGTAGGGGGAAAAGTCCATTCATCCTATCAAAATAAATGACAGAATCTTGTCCCTTATGCCCTGATAGCTCTTGAAGTAGGAGGAAGCAGGTGAATCTATAGCCCATAAGTCCCTGAAGGCAAGGATCGAGTCCATCTAACTTACTCTAAGAATACCAGCTCTGGGCAGAGTCCAGGGTGTATTACTGGTGCTCTATAGATAAGTTCCTGGTTAACTGTGGTTGACAGGACCATTTCTCTGTTTCTTGCTTTACTATTTAAATACTTGGATGCATTTTACTTTCTCCCTACCCCTCTAGCCTCTCTCCTAAGAACTCTTCTAGAGTACAGGATGACATATTCCTCCAATTTCCTTTATTTTAAACATGCTCATGTTCCTAGATTTATATCTCCAGCCTGGATCTCACTCATGAGCTCTAGATTCATATAGGTATTGAATCCAAATAAATAACTTAATAAATAAAGGGACTTTGAATATTTCTCCAAAAGAACTCTTAATCTATCTTCAAATAAATAAATCATGAATAAAATCCAGCCCTCCCTTCAATCTTCCTCATGATGGATAAGGGTACCACCATCTCTCCAGTTGCTCAGGTAAAAAACCTGAGTCATCCTTGCTTTTGCACCATCAGTCTACATTTAATTCATCAGCAAATGCTATCAGCTCTTCCAAAATATAAGCCAAGACTGTCCATTTCTCAGCAGCTTACCCGAACCATCTTAGAATAAGCTACCATGGTTTCATTCCTTCATTCCTTCAATAGTCACTAAGAGATGTCCCAGTTTCTTCCCACCCTCCCCTAATACACTTGTCATACAACAACCAAATGATCTTTGTAAAATACATCACTTCACTCGCCTCCTCAAAACCCTCTCCTTCATCCAGCAGTCAGCATTTATGGTGTCCTGTCTGAGCTGTTAGGAATGTAGTAAAGTGAACAAACTGAAAAGACCTGCCTGCCCTTGGGAACAAACGTCCTACTTAGGAAGGCAGACAATAAACAAGTAATGGGGAATGTGGGAATACAATCTTCATATGGGTAGTTGGGAAGGAATAGCCTTAAGGGGAAGGTAGCAACTGAGCAAAGAGCCGGGCAAGTGAGAAGCTGAGCCACGTGGACATCTGTAGAAAGCTCTGCAGACGGGGGTAACAGTCAGGGCAAAAGTCTGGAAGCAGGAGCAGGCCTGGCACGTTCCACAAACAGGAAGAAGCCAGCATGGCTGGAGCAGAGTGAGCAGAAGAGAGCAGCGAGAGGGGAGCTCAGGAAGGGAACATGAGGCCAGGTCATGTAGGACCATGTAACCCATCCTGAGGACTTTGACCTTTCTCTGAGTGAGACGGGGAGAACTTGGAGGGTACCGGTTAAGAATGATATGACCTAATCTACACTTTTGCAAATACACCCAGGTTACTATGTTGCAAATACGGTGAAGGAGGTCAAATCAGGAAGATCAGGTAAGCGGTTCTTGCAAGAGATGGACTAAGAGGAGGCAATGTGTGTAGCGATTAAGAATTGGAAGGCAGAACCATCAGCATTTGCTAACAGAGTAGATGTCTGGGGCTTGGGGCATCAAGGCTACTCAAGAAACTGGACAAGTAGATTCACCCTTCACAGAGACAAGAGAGACTATAGGCGAAGCAGACTTGTGGGACAGCAGGAGATGGTCAGGAATTCAGATTTGAATGTTAAGCTTAAGTTTCCTCTTAGACACTGAAGTGGAGCCACTGAGTAGTTGATTGTATATACAGGTCTACAATGCAGGGGAGAGGTCCACTCTACAAGTATAAAATCAGGGGTAAAAAGATCATATGGATAGTATTTAAAGTCAAGAAACTAGATGAGATCTCCTGGGAAGAGAGCCGGGAGAGGAAAAGGAAAGGTCAGTCCACAGACTGGGCCCTGGGATGCTCCACAGTTAAAAGATGTTTAAGGAGGAATCAATCAGATAAAAGATGGGTCACTTTCCAGGGCACAAGAAAACAACTGAAACCCCTTATCTGAAGGCCTTGGTTGATCTAATCCAGTCTCTCCAATTTCATCCTTTGCCTTCCCCGCTCCCCCTACTCACTATGCATCAGCTACAGTGCATCTCTTTTCATCCTAAAATAAGTGGAATTTATTCTTCCTTCAAACCTTTGGACTTGCCTGGGAAGATCTTCCAGACTTTCTGGCTGACTTCTTCTTGTCACTTAGTTCTCAGAGCTTTTATGTTGATTTCATGAAGAGGCATTCTCTCACCTACTCCCTATTCAATCCATATAATCTCTTATCTTGGTTTGCTTTTCTTTCTTTCTCTTTCTTCCTCCCTCCCTGTCTTACCCCTCCTCCTCCATTCCATTTCTATCCATCCATCCATCTATATATTTCTCTGTCTATTGTCTATATTTTTATTCTGTAGCACTTACCACCTCTATCTTACATGTTCTTATTTCTTTACATTTGTACTGTCTATTCTACCCCTCCCCCTACTCTGGCCAGGTAAACTCAAAGAGGGTAAAGACTGAATCCTCCCATAGATGTATCCCCATCGTCTAGACTGACACACATCATTTAGTAAAGTCTTAATATATATTTATGGGATGAATATTAACTAAGATCCAGAAAGGTACTGTAAGCTCCCCAAGTTCACCCAGAGAGCTAGTGACATAAACAAGACTAGAGCCCAAGTTTCTGAACCCTAACCTCAAGGTTGGTTGTTTTATGTTCCAGATATTGCAGAGGGAGGAAAGGGGGGCTCATAAAACCATCCAAACTTATGTTTAAAATACCACTTAAGTAGTGTAACCTTCTTTTCTCTAGCTACTCTTTATTAATTCCAAAAAACTGTACCTTTAATCATATAAAATCATGACTAACATCAGAAGCTGACTCATTTGCAAAAGACCCTGATGCTGGGAAGGATTGAGGGCAGGAGGAGAAGGGGACAACGGAGGATGAGATGATTGGATGGCCTCACCGACTCAATGGACATGGATTTGGGTGGACTCCGGAAGTTAGTGATGAACAAGGAGGCCTGGCGTGCTGCAGTTCATGAGGTCACGAAGAGTCAGACACAACTGAGTGACTGAACTGAACTGAACTGAACATCAGAAGGGAGATTTTAGAAGGCAAATCATAGTATACTAAAGCTTAGATCAGAGAGAGACCATAGTCCTTTTTTAACCAAACTTTTCCTTTTCCCTATAATCTCATGATCTAGAAAGGTGTTTGGTCAGTGGCCAAGAAAAAGAACAAAACTAATGTGCATCTCCACTGGTTGCCTGGTGCCTTTCAGATGTCCCCTAGAGAAAGAATTGTTTTTCATTTGCTTACTTGCTTGACAAATATATATTGAACCAACTATTCTAGAAGCTGATGATACAACACTGAACAAAACAGATTAAGTTTCTTGCTCTGAAATGCTTACATTCTGGTCAGAGAAACAATAAATAAGCAAATGAACAAATGGGCAAAATAATACCAGACTGCAGCCATGAAATTAGAAGACGCTTACTCCTTGGAAGAAAAGTTATGTCCAACCTAGATAGCATTTTCAAAAGCAGAGACATTACTTTGCCAACTAAGTCCGTCTAGTCAAGGCTATGGTTTTTCCTGTGGTCATGTACGGATGTGAGAGTTGGACTGTGAAGAAGGCTGAGCACCAAAGAATTGATGCTTTTGAACTGTGGTGTTGGAGAAGACTCTTGAGAGTCCCTTGGACTGCAAGGAGATCCAACCAGTCCATTCTGAAGGAGATCAACCCTGGGATTTCTTTGGAGGGAATGATGCTAAAGCTGAAACTCCAGTACTTTGGCCACCTCATGTGAAGAGTTGACTCACTGGAAAAGACTCTGTTGCTGGGATGGATTGGGGGCAGGAGGAGAAGGGGGCGACCAAGGATGAGATGGCTGGATGGCATCATGGACTCGATGGACGTGAGTCTGAGTGAACTCCGAGAGATGGTGATGGACAGGGAGGCCTGGCATGCTGGGATTCATGGGGTCGCAAAGAGTCAGACACGACTGAGCGACTGAACTGAATTGAACTGAATGCTGTTCAGTCGCTCAGTTGTGTCTGACTTTCTGTGACCCCATGAATTGTAGCACGCCAGGCCTCCCTATCCTTCACCAGCTCCTGGAGCTTGCTCAGACTCATGTCCGTTGAGCCAGTGATGCCATCCAACCATCTCATCCTCTGCTGACTTCTTCTCTTCTTGCCTGCAATCTTTCCCAGCATCAGGGTCTTTTCCAGAGAATCAAATATTAGTGATGTTAGGTAATGTGAAGGCAATATAATAGGATAACGTGATACACAGCATGCAGCCAGTTGAGATGGCAGCGGCCTTTTGGGAGAATTTTAGATACCTGGTTCCCACACTGTATTCTGACTTAGTATCAAGTCTACACAGATTTTTATGGTCCTCCCCTTGGAATAGTGCTCAGTGTCTCCTCATGGGAAATCCCTGGGGCCCTGATGCCCACATGATTCACTTCATAGATCAGAAAGCAAGCTGAGCTCCAGCTCCTATATATGACCCAGCATGCCCTCAACTCCATTTAATGCCAAAGCCCATTGCTCAGGGTACAATACAGCCAAGGGCTGAGTCCACAAGGCTGACCTTGTCACATTGCCCGCTGAGCTATTTACTTACTCTTTACACATCTGACTGAACCTGAGGTTAGTCTGCCAAACGTCTTGGGCAGCATACTTGGCTGTGGCCCAGACCAACCAGGTAAACAAGAGGAGGCACCAGTGTCTCTGCCGTTGAAAAGACTCACACGAGCTCCTGCCCTCCATATGTCTTAGCCAGAAAGAAAGTTTGAGTATACTGGGACACAGCAGGATGGGCTCCAGGGAGAATAGACAGAATTAATAATGCTTTAGCCTCAATGTCACAGGCAACCCTGATCCAGAGTTTGTCACAACTCTGTTAGACAAATCATTTGGAGAGACTATATTAATAAACATAGATTTGGGAATCATAGAAATTTGGGTTTGAAACCCATCCCTGTCACTAATTAGCCATGTGACCTCAGGCAATTCATTTAACTCCTTAAACCTCAGTTACTTACCTATGCAATGGAAGTAATACCTGTCAATCTGTTATGAGAATGGAACAAAACAACATAATAAAAGCACTTAGAGTATCAGGGCACATGTGTCACCCAAGAGCTTAGACTCTTGCAGCAAGAAGGAAATTTACAGATCATTTACTCTTATTTCCTGGATAAACAGGTAAGAAACCTGAGACCCAGAGATGGGACAGGATTAGCTAATGGGAATAGTCAATGCTGGACTGCACCGCAAATGCCTATAAGACCCACACCTGACCAACTTCAAGACTGAAGAAAGAGCCCAGAATCAGCAACAGAGATATCAATGGTCTAATGGATTGGGGGGTGGGGGTGGTTACACATCTGAAGCAAGGCCTGAAGTGACACTCTCCCGTGTGTGGCGGACAATGGGCAGGACTTGGCCTCTTTCTTCACTGGGGCATGGGAAAGGGGATTGTTGGTTATAGGGGGAATTGACATCAGGTTGGCTCATGGGTGGACTCCCTGGTGGCTCAGACAGTAAAAAATCTGCTTGCAATGTGGGAGACCCGAGTTCAATCCCTGGGTCAGGAAGGTCTCCCAGAGAAGGAAAAGGTAACCCATTCCAGTATCCTTGCCTGAAGAATCCCATGGACGGAGAAGCCTGGTGGGCTACAGTTCATGCTGGGGTCACAAAGAGTTGGACATGACTGAGTGACTATCACATATACATGGCTCAGGGAAACTTGCAGGGGCCACGCCTCTTTGATAAAAACCATCATTAACTGAGGCCTGTGGCCAGTATGTAGGAAGGTCACTCATGGGTGCAGGTGAAGGTACTTAACCAGAAGCAAACACTGGTTGAGCAGGGCACGTACAGAGAGCAAGAGAACAACCATCCTGAGTGGCCTGAACACACAACCAGAAAGAAAACCTCCAGCTCCTGGGTCCTCCATGTCATTTTGCCTTCCTAGGGCTTATCCATAAAGACAGAGAAGGCCCAACCGTGCAGCTTCTGGTTCTAGCAGCAAAGATGGGACAAAGCAAAGTCCATCTTGGAGTCTGCAAAGTCAAGTTCAGGCTGATCCACTGATCACACAACCAGAAAGAAAACCTCCAGCTCCTGGGTCCTCCATGTCATTTTGCCTTCCTAGGGCTTATCCATAAAGACAGAGAAGGCCCAACCGTGCAGCTTCTGGTTCTAGCAGCAAAGATGGGACAAAGCAAAGTCCATCTTGGAGTCTGCAAAGTCAAGTTCAGGCTGATCCACTGACTTGCTCTGTAACACTCGGGTTCTCTACTTCCTGTAGAAATGGCAAGGAACCGCAGTAAGACTTGCCCCGAGACTGTGAGACTAGTTGTATGTGCTCTGTAAATTCAATTCAAACAATCTCTGCTGTAAGATCACTCTGACTCCTCTTCATACAAGCTTTCACCTACTTGCAGGCTGGGGGCCAGTCACACAGTGAATTGAATCCCGTCTATAGGAAGAGGTTTATAAAAAATCCAACACTACCAGAATTTACCTCTCAACTCCTGAGACACTGAGTACCAACATTCTTGGGCTGCTGTGTGCTTCTCAGCCTGAACATTGGCTATCTGATTCAACTTCTAACTTCTGGTGGTTTTGTATGCACACCTCTTCTGCCTGTCTTCCCCAGCCAGAGCATTCTCCAGAGAATCAGGGCCCTGGAGGAAGATGCCTAAGAGACAGTGAATCACATGGGTAGATGATGGTGGTGGCGGTGGTGGTGACAGTAGCTAATGCCTAGTGATGTGATTTGTTTTCAGGCGTGGCACTCAGATCTAAGCATCCAATCCAATCCTCCCCATGAGTCTAATGGTAGAGGCACTGTCAAAACTCCCAGTTTGCAGATGAGGAACTTGAAACCCAGACTAGCCAAAGCAGCTCACTCAAGGTCACTAAGTGGTAAGGCTAGGATCCAAACCCATTATGCCTAAATCCAGACCTCAGTCTTTTAATCGTCAGACTACATTTCTAGAAGAGCCTTGGAGAATTCAGTTAGACCAGGCTCCTCATTTCTTACAGAAATCAAAACTGAGACCCAGAAAATGACAGACAATTCATTCATCTACCAAACACTCAACTGAGCTCCATTGTATGCCAAGTACTACATAAGTGCCAAGGAAAAAACCAGTAAAGGAAATGGATTCCCTCCCCTAAGTGACTACAGACTGGCCAAGTTCACCTAACTGGTAAAGAGCAAAGTTAACTCCAGTTTCTAGTGCTCTTTCACTTTGCTAGGCAGGGGTATCAGTCAGGCTTTTCCAGAGAAACAGAATCAATGGGGCATGTGTGTATGTGCATAAAAAGATTTATTTTAAAGGATTTGGCTCACACAATTGTTGACACTAACATTTCTTACGTCTGTAGGGCCAGCCAGCAGGCTGGAAACTCAAGCAGGAGTTGGGTTGCAGCTTGAGACAGAGCTTCTTTCTCTCCCGGAAATGTGCTTTTGCTCTGAAGCCCATCCACCTTACCAAAGGTAACTTCTTTTCCTTAAAGCTGACTGAATGTAGATGTTAACCACATCTATGGATATCTTTATAGTAACACCTAGATCAGTATTTGACTAAATAGTCCAGTATTCAGCCAAGCTGATACATATAACTATCACAGCAAGTCAGTCCATCATCCTTCTCAAAATTAATTAGAGCTATTCCCAGACTGGGGCTTTCCTGGGGGCTCAGTGGTAAAGAATCCACCTGCCAATGCAGGAGATGCAGTTCGATCCCTGGGTTAGGAAGATCCCTGGGAGAAGGAAATGGCAAGCCACTCTGTATTCTTGCCTGGGAAATCCCAAGGACAGAGGAGCCTGGCAGGCTACAGTCCAGTAGGCCACAAAGAGCCAGACACAACTTAGAGACTAAACAAAAACAATCCTCATACTACCCCCAAGATATCTCCTCCCTCTGAGGCCTTTCTCAGTTACAAAATTAGAAAATTATTTTCTCAGGGTCCTTCTATCAAATGAAGCCTGACTTACTTTTCCCCTTCTAATCTGATGGAAGCTAGAAACAGATAAACTAAAAACACTGCAGTACAAGTTTGGCATACTTTGGATTTCTCTCTTTTAGAAGATAGCTATCATGCTTTAATGAAGACCATGAAGAAAGGAACGTCTCAATCTCCATAGAACAGTGTGCTCCTAAATCTTATCACCTGCTTTACACTGTGGGGAGAAAGGGAGAATAAATATGTATCCTATCATGTTTGATAGTGCTTGTGTTGAAACTTTCAGCTAAGTAATTAATGAATCTCTTCCCACTGTTCAGGTATGACCTAAACTCAAATCCCTTATGATTATACAGTGAAAGTGATAAATAGATTCGAAGGGATAGATCTAATAAATAAAGTGTCTGTAGAACTATGGACAGAGGTCTGTAACATTGTACAGGAGGTGTTGATCAAAACCATCCTCAAGAAAAAGAAATGAAAGAAGGCAAAGTGGTTGTCTGAGGAAGCCTTACAAATAGGCCTCCTATGAGGAAAGAAGAGAAGCTAAAAGCAAAGGAGAAAAGATATACCCACCTGAATGCAGAGTTCTGAAGAATAGCAAGGAGAGCTAGAAAGCCTTCTTGAGTGATCAGTCCAAAGAAATAGAGGAAAACAATAGAATGGGAAACACTACAGATCTCTTCAAGAAGATTATAGATACCAAGTGAACATTTCATGCAAAGATGGACACAATCAAGAGCAGAAATGGTATGGACCAAACAGAAGCAGAAAATATTAAGAAGAGGTGGCAAGAACACACAGGAAAACTATACAAAAAAAGATCTTAATGACCCAGATAACCATGATGGTGCAATCAGTCACCTAGAGTCAGACATCATGCAGTGTGAAGTCAAGTGGGCTTTAGGAAGCATCACTACAAACAAAGCTAGAGGAGGTGATGGAATTCCAGCTGAGCTATTTCAAATCCTAAAAGATGATGCTGTTAAAGTGCTGCATTCAATATGCCAGCAAATCTGGAAACCTCAGCAGTGGCCATAGGACTGGAAAAGATCAGTTTTCATTTCAATTCCAAAGAAGGACAATGCCAAAGAATGTTCAAACTATTGCACAATTGCACTCATTTCACATGCTAGCAAGGTAATGGACAAAAGTTAGGGTTAGAGTTCAACTGTATGTGGACTGAGAAGTTCCAGATGTACAAGCTGGATTCAGAAAAGGCAGAGGAACCAGAGATCAAATTGCCAATATCTGTTGGGTCATAGAAAAAGCAAGAGAGTTTCAGAAAAATGTCTACTTCTGCTTCATTGAATACCCTAAAGCCTTTGACTGTATTGATCACAGCAAAGTATGGCAAATTCTTAAAGAGATGGGAATACCAGACCACCTGACCTGCCTCCTGAAAAAAAAAACCATATGAAGGCCAAGAAGCAACAGTTAGAACCAGACATGGAACAACAGACAGGTTCCAAATTGGGAAAGTAGTACCTGAAGGCTCTATATTGTCACCCTGCTTATTTAACTTGTATGCAGAGTACATCCAGAGAAACGCTGGGCTGGAAGAAGCACAAACTGGAATTAAGATTGTCGGGAGAAATATCAATAACCCCAGATATGCAGATGACACCACCCTTATGGCAGAAAGTGAAGAAGAATGAAAGAGCCTCTTGATGAAGGTGAAAGAGGAGAGTGAAAAAGCTGGCTCAAAACTCAACATTCAAAAAATGAAGATCATGGCAACCAGTCCCATCAGTTCAATTCAGTTGCTTAGCTGTGTCCAACTCTTTGAGATCCCATGGACTGCAGCATGCCAGGCTTTCCTGTCCATCACCAACTCCCGGAGATTGCTCAAACTCATGTCGATTGAGTTGGTGATGCCATTCAACCATCTCATCCTCTGTCGTCCCCTTCTCCTCCTGCCTTCAATCTTTCCAAGCATCAGGGTCTTTTTCAATGAGTCAGTTCTTTGCATCAGGTGACCACTTAATGGCAAATAGATGGGAAAACAATGAAAATAGTAGCAGACTTTATTTTCTTGGGCTCCAAAATCACTGTAAATGGTATCTGCAGCCATGAAATTAAAAGACACTTGCTCCTTTGAAGACAAGCTATGATAAACCTAGACAGTGTATTAAAAAGCAGAGACATTACTTTGCCAACAAAGGTCTGCATAGTCAAAGCTATGGTTTTTCCAGTAGTCGTGTATAGATGTAAGAACTGGACAATAAAAAAGGTTGAGTTCCAAGGAAATGATGCCTTCGAACTGCAGTGCTGGAGAAAACTTTGTTTTTAATTAATTCATTTTAATTGGAGGATAATTATTTTACAATATTGTGATGGTTTTTTCCATACATCAACAATAATTTGCCACAGGTATAAATGTGTTGCCCCCATCCTCAACACCCCCCACCTCCTTCCCCACCCTATCCCTCTCGGTCGTCCCAGATCACTAGATTGGGTGCCCTGGTTCATGCATCGAACTTGCATTGGTCATCTATTCTATATATGGTAGTGGACATGTTTCAGTGGCATTCTCTCCAATCATCCCTCCCTCACTTTCTCTAGCTGAGTCCAAAAGTCCGTTCTTTGCATCTTTGTCTCCTTTGCTGCCCTGCATATGGGATCACTGGTGCCATCTTTATAATTTCCAAATATATATGTGTAAATATACAGTGTTTGCCTTTCTCCTTCTGACTTACTTCACGCTGTATAATAGGCTCCAGGTTCATCCAACTCATTAGGACTGCCTCAAATGCATTCCTTTTTATAGCTGAGTAATATTCCATTGTGTATATATACCACAATTTCCCTCTCCATTCATCTGCCAGTGAATATCTAGGTTTCTTCCGTGTCCTAGCTATTGTAAAAAGTGCTGCAATGAACATGAGGGTATATTTGTCTCTTTCGATTCTGGTTTCCTCGGGGTGTATTCCTGACAGTGTGATTGCTGGGTCATATGGCAGTTCTATTCTCAGTTTTTTAAGGAATCTCAGAGTCTCTTGGACAGCAAGGAGATCAAACAAGTCCATCCTAAAGAAATCAACCCTGAATATTCATTAGAAGGACTGATGCTGAAGCAGAAGCTCCAATATTTTGGTCACCTGATGCAAAGAACTGACTCATCGAAAAAGATGCTGATGCTGGGAAAGATTGAATGGTTTTTTTCCTCTTAAAAACAAAGAACTTATTTGGAAGATTAAAATCTGTGCAACTACTGATGTCTATCACTCCATACCTTATGAAACAGCTAAAAAGAGGCACAAGCTCTGCCAGCGGACAGACAACAAAGATAAACCTACCCAATCTCATAACTTTGCCAAAGGCCAGCATACCTTCTTCAGTGGAAGGGCAGATTACCTAAGTTGAACAATACTTATTAAGGTTGGATTGGTTGGCTAGTTGGACCTTAAGTGCACAGGCTGACATTAATCATAAATCTTGAACTCCTCATTGGCTTGCTTCTATGTGTTTGATAATTTTTTTCAACCTTGATTGAAGAATAATTGAGAAATGCAACTACATGTATAGCTTAAATAAAAACAAGATGGTTTTATATACACGTTCATTGTGTTATGAAATGATTATCTCAATCAAGATAATTAATACACTCATCACCTTGTATACTGTCAACTACAAACTGGCACTTGCCAAGAGCATTACCAGTGACTGAACATCAATCTCCCATCTGCCTCTCTGGAGACTGAACCCTGTGCCGCTGCAGCTGCTGACCCTCAACAACCCCTGAGTGAGTTCAAGGTGGAGTGAGGTACTCTGTGCTCCAGGGAAGCAGGTGGCACAGATCTTTCAGTTCAATTCAGTCTCTCAGTCCTGTCTGACTCTGCACCCACGTGGACTATAGCACACCAGGCTTCCCTGCCCATCACCAACTCCCAGAGCTTACTCAAACTCATGTCGGTGTCGCCAGCCAACCATCTCATCCTATGTCATCCCCTTCTCCTCCTGCCTTCAGTCTTTCGCAACATCAGGGTCTTTTCCAATAAGTCAGTTCTTTGCATCAGGTGGCCAAAGTATTGGAGTTTCAGCTTCAGCATCAGTCCTTACAATGAATATTCAGGACTGATTTCCTTTAGGATAGACTGGTTGGATCTCCTTGCAATCCAAGGGATTCTCAAGAGTCTTCTTCAACACCAAAAGCATCAATTCTTCAATGCTCAACATTCCTTATAGTTAAACTCTCACATCCATACATGACTACTGAAAAAACCATAGCTTTGACTAGACAGACTTTTGTTGTTAAAATAATGCCTCTGCTTTTTAATATGCTGTCCAAGTTGGTCATAACTTTCCTTCCAAGGAGTAAGCGTCTTTTAATTTCATGGCTGCAGTCACCATCTGCAGTGATTTTGGAGCCCAAAAACATAAAGTCTCTCACTGTTTCCACTGTTTCCCCATCTATTTGCCATGAAGTGATGGGACCAGATGCCATGATCTTAGTTTTCTGAATGTTGAGTTTTAAGCCAACTTTTTCACTCTTCTATTTCACTTTCATCAAGAGGCTCTTTAGTTCTTCTTCACTTTCTGCCATAAGGGTGGTGTCATCTGCATGTCTGAGGTTATTGATATTTCTCCCACCAATCTTGATTTTAGCTTGTGCTTCATCCAGTCCGGCATTTTGCATGATGTACTCTGCCTATAAGTTTAATAAGCAGGGTGACTATATACAGTCTTGACGTACTCCTTTCCCAATTTGGAACCAGTCTGTTGTTCCATTTCCTGTTCTAACTGTTGCTTCCTGACCTGGATACAGATTTCTAAGGAGAGAGGTCAGGTGGTCTGGTATTCCCATCTCTTGAATTTTCCACAGCTTGTCATGATCCACAGAGTCAAAGGCCTTGGTGTAGTCAATAAATCAGAAGTAGATGTTTTTATGGAACTCTCTTGCTTTTTCAATGATCCAGAGGATATTGGCAATTTGATCTTTGGTTCCTCTGTCTTTTCTAAATCAGCTTGTACATCTGGAATTTCATAGTTCATGTATTACTGAATCCTGGTTTGGAAAATTTCGAGCATTACTTTACTAGCATGTGAGATGAGTACAATTGTGTGGTAGTTTGAACATTCTTTGGCATTGCCTTTCTTTGGCATTGGAATGAAAACTGACCTTTTCCAGTCCTGTGGCCACTGCTGAGTTTTCCAAATTTGCTGGCATACTGAGTACAGCACTCTAACAACATCATCTTTTAGGATTTGAAATAGCTTAACTGGAATTCTATCACCTTCACTAGCTTTGTTCACAGTGATGCTCCCTAAGGCCCACTTGACTTCGCATTCCAGGATGTTTGGCTCTAGGTGAGTGATCACACCACCGTGGTTATCTTTGTCATGAAGTTCTTTTTTGTATAGTTCTGTGTACTGTTGCCATCTCATTTTAATATCTTCAGGACAAGTCTTTAGATAGTTGGATATTTTCAGGAACAGATTTTATGATCCCAATTCTTGCATCTCCTCATATCTAAAAAAGTACTAAATCCCTTCATGATGACATCAGCTCCTCATGAGCAGCAGAAAACCTCTTGTAAAGTAGGCACTTGATTGCACTGAACTCCCCCTTCACCGAAATCTTTTATATTGACTTTCCCCGATTACATCTTTGGAACAATATCTCAGAGCCAATCACTCCCAGCACCTAGGAGGTGCTGCCTCCCTGACTTCAGTACTCATTTTGCCCCAAATAAAATTTAATTTGCAACCCTCACGTTGTGCACCTTTTAGTTGACAATACTTAAGAGGAGAGTGAAAAAGTTGGCTTAAAGCTCAACATTGAGAAAATGAAGATCATGGCATCTGGTCTCATCACTTCATGGGAAATAGATGGGGAAACAGTGGAAACAGTGTCAGACTTTATTTTGGGGGGCTCCAAAATCACTGCAGATGGTGACTGAAGCCATGAAATTAAAAGACACTTACTCCTTGGAAGGAAAGTTATGACCAACCTAGATAGCATTTTCAAAAGCAGAGACATTACTTTGCCGACTAAGGTCCGTCTAGTCAAGGTTATGGTTTTTCCTGTGGTCATGTATGGATGTGAGAGTTGGACTGTGAAGAAAGCTGAGCACTGAAGAATTGATGTTTTTGAACTGTGGTGTTGGAGAAGACTCTTGAGAGTCCCTTGGACTGCAAGGAGATCCAACCAGTCCATCCTAAAGGAGATCAGTCCCGGGTGATCATTGGAAGGACTGATGTTGAAGCTGAAACTCCAATACTTTGGCCACCTCATGCGAAGAGTTGATTCATTGGAAAAGATCCTGATGCTGGGAGGGATTGGGGGCAGGAGGAGAAGGGGACAACTGAGGATGAGATGGCTAGATGGCATCACCGACTCGATGGACGTGAGTTTGAGTGAACTCCAGGAGTTGGTTATGAACAGGGAGGCCTGGTGTGCTGCGGTCATGGGGTTGCAAAGAGTCGGACACGACTGAGCAACTGAACTGAACTGAACTGATTGGGTGAAAGGATTTGGAAATGAGATTGTTTTAGAAGGTGGATTTCATCTTTTTATGATTTTGGCTCTAATCCCAGCTCTGCTATTGTTGGTTCTTTCGTCTTGTGATAAATCTTTGCATTCTCTGGGCTTCATATTACGTATGGTAGCTTTACCATTAGTATCTTCCCTCCCTATAAACAAATCATTTCCCCATTGAAAGGTAGAATTTATTCCCTCACCCCTTTGTGTTTGGACTTGTCTATCATTTCTTAGGCAAATAGAAATGGTGAAATTGTGTAATTTCCAAAGACAGGTCACTAGAAACGTTGCAGCCTCTGTCTGGGCCTCTTTAAATGCTCATTCTGAGTGGTGAGCATTTTGCCATCTTGCAAAATGAGACCACCATGTTGAGAGGAAGCCCAATTTAGTCATATGGAGAGGCTGGTTAAAAGAGAGATACCTAGTAACCCTTAGCTCCTCTGATCATCCCAGCTTAAGCCAGAGATATGAAAATGAAGAAGTCTCCCAATGACTCTAGCTCCAGGTGTCATTTGAATGCAACTGTGCTGTGCTTAATCACTCAGTCATGTACGACTCTTTGCAACCTCGTGGACTGCAGACTTCCCAGTTCCTCTGTCCACGGGGATTCTCCAGGCAGAACATTAGACTGGCTTGCCATGCCCTCCTCCAGGGAATCTTCCCAATCCAGGGATCAAACCCAGGTCTCCCACATTGCAGGTGGATTCTTTACCATCTGAGCTACCAGGGAAGTATCACTTGAATGCAACTGTATGCAACTGTATTCTTTCTCTCTCAAAAAAGAAATACTCAGCTAACCTGAGTCAACATACAAATCATGATAAATGATAATAAACTGTTTGAAGCCACTAAAAGCTAGACTGCTTATGTATCAATCAGAAACAACAAGCAATATGTAAAGGAAACTCAAGTTTTTCAGACTGTTTAGTAGAACAGTGGAATTCATAAACAAACAAAAAAAGGAAAAAGAAACAAACAAAAACCTTGCTGGGGAATAGACTGGCCTGTCAGGCTCCATATGTTTTCCTTATCACCCACTTCAGCCAGGGAAGGTCCTGTCTTATCTCTTATAATTGCAGTCCTACAAAGAATTTTCTTTTGAAAAAGAAGAGGAGGAGAAAGATAAGGAAGAGGGTTCTAGTGCTATTAACAGACACCAGATCAGATGATATTTAAGTTTCCACAAGTCATTATCTTTCTATGATGATATTACTAGATAAAATATCATCCAGAGTAAAAGCAGATAGTTCAGTTCAGTTCAGTCACTCAGTCGTGTCCAACTCTTTGCGACCCCATGAATCACAGCATGCCAGGCCTCCCTGTCCATCACCAACTCCCGGAGTTCACTCAGACTCATGTCCATCGAGTCCGTGATGCCATCCAGCCATCTCATCCTCTGTCGTCCCCTTCTCCTCCTGCCCCCAATCCCTCCCAGCATCAGAGTCTTTTCCAATGAGTCAACTCTTCACATGAGGTGGCCAAAGTACTGGAGTTTCAGCTTTAGCATCATTCCCTCCAAAGAAATCCCAGGGTTGATCTTCAGAATGGATTGGTTGGATCTCCTTGGAGTCCAAGAGACTCTCAAGAGTCTTCTATGTCAAATCAGAAATAATAATGAGAATTAGGAATGTCTGATCTAAAGGGAAAATCAACACAACTCAGATACTCTGGACTGAAGTTGTCTAATACTGAAGAGATCTGTGTTTTGAGGAGGCAGCTCTCATCCATTCATTCCACCTCATCCTTTGCTCACTATCTTTCTACACTGAACATGATTTTGGTCCAGATTACATTTCTCTCCCTTAACTGAAGATCCACTTTGTGTGTGTGTGTGTGTGTGTGTGTGATCTGTCATCCAACATGAACTTCAACTTGCGAGGAATCCCTCACTTTCTTGGTAACTATAATACGACTGTCATATATCTTTGGTCTGCTCCACAATTGCTCAGTTATCCTTCTAAAGAGAGGCCTCATTATTTTTCTTCTGCTATTTTTGGCTGCCCTTTGATTCTGAAAGTGCATAATAGAAAAAACAGATTTTTCATTCTCACCTACTTAAGCCTTTGCTAAACAGAGCGCAGAGCATAGCCCCCCTTCCTCAGGCCACCGTGTGCTTGTATTCCTGGAGCATCCACTGGGCTTCTGAATGCTCAGTCCTTGTTGTCCATATGGAGTTTCTCTCCATGTGCCATCTGTATGAAAACAACAGTGCTTTTCCTGCCACAACTTCATCATAGACACTCCATCCAAACACCCTAAAGAAAGGCTCAAAGATGTTCGGGAAAATACACAGTAATCCTTGGCTGACTAATTTAGTATCCTTTGGAGACATTCAGTAGAGCACTTCCAGTAGGAAGCCATAACTTTTACTTTTATTCTGGAAGCTATAACCTCTACTTGCAAGTTTTGCCAGCACTGTTGTTTACTCAGTTTCATTTAAATAAGACTACTTTTTCATATAAATGAACTTGGAGCTGATTTCCCCCTAATACACTCCAAAACATATGTACAATCATTAAAGTGATATTCAAGTCAGACTAAGTAAAATCACCACATTCCTCAAAACACTGGACTGCATGACCCTTTCAACTCTAAGCTCGAATAGCCTTCAAAATATATTAGCTTATTCAAAACTGCATTCATTCCAGAGGTCTGAGTCTATTTTTCCCATTTATTTCAAGGTCTTGCTCATGTCCTTTTCTTCCTCCCTAAAACTTTCTCTTATTCTCTGTATGGACAAATTCCCAACGGTAAAATACTCAGTTCCCTTTAGAATAAAAAATAATAACCTTTATTGAACACTAACTATACCTTATACTAAGCATTTTGTATGAAACCTAGATGTTATTTTTAAAAAGCAAAATATAAGGGAACATTTGTATTAGCTTAGCCTCGTGGGTTTCTTTAATTCCCACATCTGGTTCCTTTTTACTCTTGGTCACATAATTACAAAGAATGATGTTTCATTACTTAATGCTTTAAATGAGATGGCTGTGGAGATTCTTATTTTGGAAAAATATCAACCCATGATGCCAAAAGCTAGCCACGTGATAGCCTTATAATAAAAAAGGAAAAAGTCCTGAGTTTAGCCTTTCCAGAATGAAATTAATTGTGAGAATTCAACTCTTTCTAATTCTCTGGGTGCTCATGCCTTTCTCCCTGAGAGACAGTTATAAATGATTTTGCACTTTCTGTGCTGAGTAATGTGGGCAAAAATTTACAACCTGGAGAGGGGGTAGAACATTGAGATATGGCTTAAACGTCCCACTCCAGGGACTCTCTCAGGGCTGCATGGCCTGGCTCCTTCTGCTCCATGAATCAGTAACAGTCCCTGTGTCCATTATTTCTTAGCCTTGACCACCCACCTGAGCTTCACGTTGATATTCTTACATGCCTATACCACTTAGAGGCTATTAAAATTGCCTACATAAGTGTCTCCTCAGCCAAACAGGCCTGAAATCTTACCTACCTCTCTCTCTGAAGCACTGTCTTCCCACATCGCAGCTAATAAGATTGTTCATTTTGAGTTTGTTAATTCAAGAGACATTATCAGCTCCTGTTGTGTTCTGTACATTATATGAGACTACAGCGGGGGAGGGGATATATCAGTGAATATCTAACTTTAATAAGCTAAAATGCAGAACCAAATAGTTAAAATAGACCATAGGCCAAGCTCCCTCCACAGCCTTCAAGCACTGAAATGCTAGTATCATCAAGAGAGAAATTGTGTTTTACATATTATACATTCCAAGCACCTAAAAATGTGCCCAGCTATGATAGCAGTTAATAAAATATATTTTGAATGAATAGAAAAATGCTGAGGTAATTCACTCAAAAGAAGTCATTTTGGCTAGGAATATCAGAGGAGGTTTCTTGAAAGGAATAGAAATTGAAGTAAACTGGAAGGAGAGATAGAGAATAAAATTTGTGAAATATCTCTTTACTTATATACATTGCAAAGAAAATCATCAACAAAATGAAAAGGCAACCTACTGAATGGGAAAACATATTTGTAAATGATATATATGATAAGGAATTAATATCCAAAATATACAAAGAATTCATACAACTCAATAGCAAAAAACTCCAAATAATCAGATTTTTAAATGGGGGCAGAGTACATTTCAGGATGGGAGGAGAGGCCAAAGCTTGCTGACATGCACGTTTGAATATGGGGTCATTGTGGAGGTCTGGGGCTCCTGGGTTCCTTGATCTGGGTGAGCGGTGACATCCACCTCTCCAGCCTCTTACAACTCAAAGTGTGGTCCTGGGACCAACAGCATCAGCACCAGCTGGGCCTCACCCAAACCTGTTGAGTGAGAATCTGCATTTTAGCAGGATTTCCCTGAGTGACTGGTGTGCCCACTGGAGCTGGAGAAGTTCAGCTCTAAATCTCTATCATCCACAAAAGCACTAATCAGTCACGTGTTTCCTCCCAGCATGAAGCCTGACGGCTAAATGGAAGCTGCCCACAGGGGCGGGAGGGCAAACAGGAGGCTGGGCCTTGAACAAGCCAAGATACCCTCCAGAAGTCCAAGACTAAGTAGCCCAAGAAGAAAAGTGGGCATAGATTAGTTCATGTAACTGATATGAACAGACTAAAAAGGACTTCAGGGACAACTGGATCGAGAAACACCAACAATGTCTCTGGGGCTCTATTCATCTCTGTGTTGGCCTCATTCCCTCATCCTGGATCTTAGCATGGGATATGAGGAAGGCTGACACCTCTAGACTTGTATCACCTAGAGTAAATAAAGTGACCCCTGATTTTAAATTTTAAAAAATAAATAAAAATGTGGAGAAGATCTAAAAAACATTGTTCCAAAGAAGACATACTTTTTTTAATATAAATTAATTTATTTTAATTGGAGATTAATTACTTTAGAATATTGTATTGGTTTTGCCATACATCAACATGAATCTGCCTCAGATATACACGGGTTCCCCATCCTGAACCCCCCTCCCTCCTCCCTCCCCATACCATCCTCCTGGGTCATCTCAGTGCACCAGCCCCAGGCATCCAGTATCATGCATCGAACCTGGACTGGCGATTCATTTCATATATGATATTAGACATGTTTCAGTGCCACATATGACCAGCAGATACATAAAAATATGCTCAATAGCATTCATCAATTCAGAAACAGAAATCATCATTTCAGAAACAGAAAACAAAACCACAATGAGATATCATCTCACACCTGCTAGAATGGCTGTTACCAAAAAGACAAGAAGTAGCAAGTATCGGTAAAGATAGGGGAAAAGAAAACCCTTGCGGACTGTTGGTGGGAATATAAATTAATGCTGCCACTAATCAGAAAACAGTGTAGAGGTGCCTGGAAAAGTTATAAATATAACCCCTAGGTATTTATCCAAAGAAATAAAAACACAAGTTGACATGAGTGGAAAAGATATTGGCATCCCCATGTTCTTTGTAAGTGTTACTTACAATAGTCAAGATACAGAAACAATCTAAGGGTCTAGCAATAGAAAAAGAAAATGTGGTACACACAAAAAAAATTAAATACTGTTCAGCCATAAAAAAGAAGAAAATCTTACCATTTGCAACATGGATGAACCCTTAGGGCACAATGTTAAGTGAAACAAGTCAGACAGAAAAAGACAAATACTATAGGACCTTACTTTTATGTGTAACCTAAAAAAGGGAAAAAACAAGATCTTAGATACAGAGAACAGATGGTTGGTTGCCAGAGGCAAGAGGTGAGACAGTGAATGAAATGAGTAATGGGGTCAAAAGGTACAAACTCCCAGGTATAAAATAAATAAGTCATGGAGAAGTAATTCACAGCATGGTGATTATAGTTAATAATACTCTATTGCATATTTGACAGTTGCTAAGAGAGTAGATCTTGAAAGTCTTAATCACACACAAAAAAAAATTTTTTGTATCGAGGTATGGTGACAGGTATCAACTAGACTAACAGTGGTGATTACTTCAAAATATACACAAATACTGAATTATTGTGTTATACACCTAAAACTAATGTTATATGTTAATTCAGTTCAATTCATTTCAGTCAATCATTCGTGTCCAACTCTTTGTGATCCCATGGACAGCAGCATGCCAAGCTTCCCTGTCCATCACCAACTCCCAGAGCCTACACAAACTCATATCCATTCCGTTGGTGATGCCATCCAACCATCTCATCCTATGTCATCCCCTTCTGCTCCCACCTTCAATCTTTCCCAGCATCAAGGTCTTTTCAAATAAGTCAGTTCTTCGCATCAGGTGGCCAAAGTATTGGAGTTTCAGCTTCAGCATCAGTCCTTCCAATGAATATTCACGACTGATTTCCTTTAGGATGGACTGGTTGGATCTCCTCACAGTCCAAGGGACTCTCAAGAGTCTTCTCCAACACCACAGTTCAAAAGCATCAATTCTTCACTGCTCAATTTTCTTTATACTCCAACTCTCACATCCATATATGACTACTGAAAAAAAACAAAGCTTTGACTAGATGAACCTTTGTTGGTCAAAAGTAATGTCTCTGCTTTTTAATATGCTGTTCTAGGTTGGTCATAGCATTTCTTCCAAGGAGCAAGCATCTTTTAATTTCATGACTGCAATCACAATCTTCAGTAATTTTGGAGCCCAAAAATATAAAGTCTCTCACTGTTTCCACTGTTTCCTCACCTATTTGCCATGAAGTGATGCGACCAGATGCCATGGTCTTAGTTTTTTTAACGTTGAGTTTTAAGCCAACTTTTTTACTCTCCTCTTTCACTTTCATCAAGAGGCTCTTTAGTTCTTCACTTTCTGCCATAACAGTGGTGTCATTTGTATATCTGAGGTTACTGATATTTCCCCCACCAATCTTGACTCCAGCTTGTACTTCATCCAGCCCAGATTTCACATGATGTACTCTGCATAAAAGTTAAATAAGCAGGGTGACAATATACAGCCTTGACGTACTCCTTTTCCTATTTGGAATCAGTCTGTTGTTCCATGTCCAGTTCTAACTATTGCCTCTTGACCTACATACAGATTTCTCAGGAGGCAGGTTAGCTGGTCTGTTATTCCCATCTCTTTAAGAATTTTCCAGTTTGTTGTGATCCATACAGTCAAAAGGCTTTAGCATAGTCAATAAAGCAGAAGTAGATATTTTTCTAGAACTCTCTTGCTTTGTTGGTGACCCAGCAGATGTTGGCAATTTGATCTCTGGTTCCTCTGCCTTTTCTAAAACCAGGTTAGACATCTGGAAGTTCACAGTTCACATGCTGTTGAAGCCTGGCTTGAAGAGTTTTGAGCATTACTTTGCTAGTGTGTGAGATGAGTACAATTGTGTGGTAGTTTGAACATTCTTTGGCATTACCTTTCTTTGGGATTGGAATGAAAACTGATATTTTCCAGTCCTGTGACCACTGCTGAGTTTTCCAGACTTGCTGGCATATTGAGCACGGCATTTTCACAGCATCATCTTTTAGGATTTGAAACAGCTCAACTGGAATTCTATCACCTCCACTAGCTTTGTTCATAGTGATGCTTCCTAAGGCCAATTTGACTTCACATTCCAGGATGTCTGGCTACAGGTGAGTGATCACACCACTGTGGTTTTCTGGATCATGAAGATCTCTTTTGTATAGTTCTTCTGTGTATTCTTGCCACCTCTTCTTAATATCTTCTGCTTCTGTTAGATCCATACCATTTCTGTCCTTTATTGAGCCCATCTTTGCATGAAATGTTACCTTGGTATCTCTAATTTTCTTGATGAGATCTCTAGTCTTTCCCATTCTATTGTTTTCCTCTATATCTTTCCATTGATCACTGAGGAAGGCTTTCTTATCTCTCCTTGCTATTCTTTGGAACTCTGCATTCAAATGGGTATATCTTTCCTTTTCTCCTTTGCCTTTAGCTTCTCTTCTTTTCTCAGCAATTTGTAAGGCCTCCTCAGACCACCATTTTGCCTTTTTGCATTTCTTTTTCTTGAGGATGGTCTTGATCACCGCCTCCTGTACAATGTCACGAACTTCCATCCATAGTTCTTCAGTCACTCTGTGAGATCTAATCCCTTGAATTTATTTGTCACTTACAAATTTCCAATTACATTTCAATTAAAATTTGTTAAGGTAATACTTACAATATATTCAAATATTGAACAATTGTGTGGTACACCTGAAACTAATATTGTGTTTCAACTGTATTTCAATTAAATTTGTTAAAGTAATACAAACTTCAAACAACTGAACACATACAAATCTTTTTTAATGTTTATTCATAAATAAAACAGTCAAGTCCAAGTGGATATGGCAGAAAAAGTATTCCTCTAATACTTACTAAGTGCCCCCAAATTGTAAAAATCAATAAAAATGTAAAAGGTACTGGCAGCATCCAGGCCTGTGAGGTGGTAGGAAGGGGGGAAAGTTCTATAACCTGCCTGTCTTCCTGCAGAAGAGTTATTCTTATTTTCCTCTTTCTGATTTAAATAATATGGAAGGAACTGATGTAAATGATTGATGGAAAGTGAAGTTGAAAACTGAACTGTCTTCCTCTTTCAGAAGAAAAGAGTCAAATTACCATAAGGAAATTGGGAAACAATTCCAGTTTGAAGACTATGTTCTGCTATCTGGCCAACATTTAAAAAAAAAAAAAAAAACTACAAATAATAAATTTTGAAGAGGGTATGGAGAAGAAGGACTTTTCCTACACTGTTGGTGGGAATGTAAATTGATGCAGCCTCTGTTGAATATAGTATCAGTCAGTTCAGTCGCTCAGTCGTGTCTGACTCTTTATGACCCCATGAATCACAGCACGCCAGGCCTCCCTGTTTATAACCATCGCCCAGAGTTCACTCAAACTCACGTCCATCGAGTCAGTGATGCCATCCAGCCATCTCATCCTCTGTCGTCCCCTTCTCCTCCTGCCCTCAATCCCTCCCAGCATCAGAGTCTTTTCCAATGAGTCAACTCTTCGCATGAGGTGGCCAAAGTACTGGAGTTTCAGCTTTAGCATCATCCCTTCCAAAGAACACCCAGGACTGATCTCCTTGAGAAAGGACTGGTTGGATCTCGTTACAGTCCAGGGACTCTCAAAAGTCTTCTCCAACACCACAGTTCAAAAGCATCAATTCTTCGGTGCTCAGCTTTCTTCACAGTCCAACTCTCATATCCATACATGACTACTGGAAAAATCATAGCCTTGACTAGACAGACCTTTGTTGGCAAAGTAATGCCTCTGCTTTTGAATATGCTATCTAGGTTGGTCATAACTTTCCTTCCAAGGAGTAAGCATCTTTTAATTTCATGGCTGCAGTAACCATCTGCAGTGATTCTGGAGCCCCAAAAATAAAGTCTGACACTGTTTTCACTGTTTCCCCATCTATTTGCCATGAAGTGATGGGACCAGATGACATGATCTTCATTTTCTGAATGTTGAGCTTTAAGCCAACTTTTTCACTCTCCTCTTTCACTTCCAACTGTACAAAAAAGATCTTCCCAACCAAGATAATCACGATGGTATGATCACTCACCTACAGCCAAACATCCTGGAATGTGAAGTCAAGTGGGCCTTAGGAAGCATCACTACAAACAAAGCTAGTGGAGATGATGGAATTCCAGTTGAGCTCTTTCTAATCCTGAAAGATGATGCTGTGAAAGTGCTGCACTCAATATGCCAGCAAATTTGGAAAACTCAGCAATGGCCACAGGACTGGAAAAGGTCAGTTTTCATTCCAATCCCAAAGAAAGGCAATGCCAAAGAATTATCAAACTACTGCACAATTGCACTTATCTCACACACTAGTAAAGTAATGCTCAAAATTCTCCAAGCCAGGCTTCAACAATACATGAACTGTGAACTTCCAGATGCTCAGGCTGGTTTTATTTTATTTTATTTTATTTTTTGCATTTATTGTGCACTTTATTTCTGGTTTTAGAAAAGGCAGAGGAACCAGAGATCAAATTGCGAACATCCACTGGATCATTGAAAAAGCAAGAGAGTTCCAGAAAAACATCTATTTCTGCTTTATTGACTATGCTAAAGCCTTTGACTCTGTGGATCACAATAAACTGTGGAAAATTCTGAAAGAGATGGGAATACCAGGCCACCTGACCTGCCTCTTGAGAAACCTATATGCAGGTCAGGAAGCAACAGTTAGAACTGGACATAGAACAAGACTCGTTCCAAATTGGGAAAGGAGTGCATCAAGGCTGTATATTGTCACCCTGTTTATTTAACTTATATGCAGAGTACATCTTGAGAAATGCTGGGCTGGAAGAAGCACAAGCTGGAATCAAGAATGCCAGGAGAAATATCAATAACCTCAGATATGCAGATGACATCACCCTCATGGCAGAAAGTGAAGAGGAACTAAAAAGCCTCTCAATGAAAGTGAAAGAGAATGGAAAAGTCGGCTTAAAGCTCAACATTCAGAAAATAGTATGGAGGTTCCACAAAAAACTAAAAATACTTTTATGTGGAATGTAAAATATACAAATAAACTTATCTATGAAATAGAAACAGACTTACAGACATAGAAAACAGACTTACGGTTGCCAAGCAGGAGGGCGGGTTTGGGGAAGAGGGATTGGGAGTTTGGTATCAGTTCAGTCCAGTCCAGTCTGTCAGTCATGTCCGACTCTTTGTGACCCCATGGACTGGAGCACAGCAGGCTACCCTGTCCATCACCAACTCCTGGAGCTTGCTCAAACTGATGTCCATTGAGTCGGTGATGCCATCCAACCATCTCAGCCTCTGTCGTCCCCTTCTCTTCCTGCCTTCAATCTTTCCTAGCATCACGGTCTTTTCCAATGAGTTTGGTATAGCAGATGCAAACTATTATATGTAGGATGGATAAACAACAAGGACCTACTGTATAGCACAGGGAATTATAATACATTCACTATCCTGTGCTAAACCAAAATGGAAAAGAATATGAAAATATCTGAGTCATTTTGCTGTACAGCAGAAATTAACACAGCATTTTAAATCAACTATACTCCAAGAAAAAAATTTTAAGTAAAAAATGAAAGCGTATATTCTGTCATCTCCACCTCACCATGAGATTAACAAAATCTCAGGAAAGAGATTAGGATCCAGTTTCACTTTCTGGTAATTAGTAGCATTCATTTGATTATATTATGCATATTAAGCAAACATTTGCACTATCCAGCATTATGGCAATTATCTATTTTATACTTCCATCTTTGAATACCCTAGTTTTATTGATTTGTAACATAAAAATCTAAATATGAACAACTTCCTTACCCCCAGCTTCCAACCTCTGCCACACCTAAATCAATTCAATTTAAAACTACTGGACCTGCCACCACTCAAAAAAGACAAATAGATTATAAGAGTTATGAAAAATTCATTAATGCTATATCAAGCAACTGGAAAACTAAAACTTCTCATAGTAAGTATAAGCAAATTTTTTTAAAAAATTTAAAAAGAGCATGTCAAGTGTACAAATATGCTAATATAGAAAAATATTAGAGTGGAAGATAGTATACAAAAGACAGTTGAAAGAACCCTATCAGGAAGAAAACATGCTCTTTGAAACAGGAAAATTCCCCACAAGTACTTCATGTGACTTAAAATTTTAATAAGACTTAATAAAATAAGACCTTAAATGCCAAATGATGGAAGTACAGAATGAGATTAAAGGTAATTGTATAGCTATGGAAACAAGAGTCAAGATGCTATTATTATAAAACTGTTAAGTATAATAAGTTAGAAACAAAAAGAGAGGCTAGACATCGCTATAAAATTAATTACTGAAATAAAACAAAGGCTTAATGTAACCACAATGAATGAAAAAAGAACAAAATCAAAACAAGATACAAAAATTACAAGTCAGTCAACGTGGGGGACAAAGGTGCTCTAACTTGGGGATACTTAACCATTTAAATCACCATAAAACAAAAAAATTATTCCTTAAATAAAAGAAGTAAATCTGTACACTGAAAAAAAATAGTAAAATAAAAATTGATGCATACATATTAAAACCCAGGTTTTTTAAAATTTTTGAGTATAATTAATTTACAATATTGTGTTATTAATAGTTTCAGGTATACAGCAAAGTGTATCTGTTAGGCAAATACATATATCAACTCTTTTTTATATTCTTTTCCCATATAGACCATTCAAGAGTACTGAGTAGAGTTCCCTGCATTATACAGTAGGTCGTTGTTAGTTATCTATTTTATATATATATGTCAATTCCAATCTAAATTTTAAAAACTCAAGTATTAATGTATATGTGTATATGCATATGTGTATAATATATAAAATATATATTATATAACATGCAATGTTATGTAACACATTTTTTTTCTTCTATAAGGCAAAAACATTAAGCTCACTTAACAGCTCTCTTCAGCAGCATCTGTTCCCAGAAGTTAATACAGGGGTGTGTACAAAGTTCTAAAAAAAAAATCATGACAAGAGAATATTATATCCCACCAACTCATTTCTCAAGAATAAAAGCAATTTTTTTTTAACATGGAAGAATTCAGGGAGTACAAAACCTGTATGTCCTTGTTAAAAAAAAATTAATGTAAAGTTAAATCCAGCCAATAAGACATGAATGGAGAATCCAGGCCAATGAGACTAATGCACCAACCAAAGTCAGCAGACACTTCAGAAAAGTCCACAGAGCTGTGAGGCAACTGAATTTAATACACACCTGTCAACTGACTGACTGACTGCACTCAGGTTAAGAACAAATGAGCAACCTTAGATGTTATCATTTGACTTGCCTTTGTAGCTGGCAAGATATTTGACTTGTCCCTTAGGAACACATGGCTCCATTCTGCTGTCAAAATTTTATTTCCCTAAAGACACAGAAATTGAATTGAATTGAATTGAAAAGGTCGCTCAGTCGTGTCCGACTCTTTGCGACCCCGTGGACTGTAACCTACTAGGCTTCTCTGTCCATGGGATTCTCCAAGCAAGAATACTGGAGTGGATTGCCATTTCCTTCTCCAGGGGATCTTCCCGACCCAGGGATCGAACCCAGGTCTCCCACATTGGAGGCAGACGCTTTAACCTCTGAACCACCAGGGAAGTCCAAGACACAGAGAAGGCACAAGAATTGATTCCCCTGTAAGCTCTATTCTTTTCCACTCCCATGATATAACTAATCTAATTCTTCTCTCCCCCAAATGGCTCTAATCTATATTTACAAACTTTTCCTATAGATTACCATTATAAACAATTCAGTACTATATTTCAAGGACTTCAAATATCTTCATATACTTTGATCCAATAAATTCTTCCCCAGAAATGAGCGTTCAAAAATCATTTGAGATGTGGGCAGATGTATGCTTACTATAGTATTTATAACTATATTTGCAAAATTTTACAAGCAATATAAATGTCCCCAAAGAAATGATTAAATTATTGTATATAAAAGGAATGTTGATATTTTGAAAATTGGCTATGCTAGCAGAACATGAATATAATAGAATAATACCTGGAAAAATGAGGATACAACAAATGAGGGTGAGCGACTTCACTTTCACGCATTAGAGAAGGAAATGGCAACCCACTCCAATGTTCTTGCCTGGAGAATCCCAGGGACGGGGGAGCCTGGTGGGTTGCCGTCTATGGGGTTGCACAGAGTCAGACACGACTGAAGCGACTTAGCAGCATATATATATATATGGTAAGGTTCAAAATGTGTTAAAAAATGTTTATGAAGATAAAAAATAATGGAAGGAAACACTCTAATTTCCCCTGGGTTGTGGTTTTAAAAACTAATTTTATTTTTAATAATTATTATGATGAAAAACTCAAGGTGTATAGTAAAAACGAATTAGAGAAAAAATAGTGGGCGAAACTCCATTATTTCTATATATTATCATTAACATTAGATGAACACAATTTCAGATATTTCATATGTATATGACTTTCTCTTTGTGTATGTGTATAAGATGTGTATAAGAGACAGCCCATCCAAAGGGGAGGGCTGTAACAGACAGAAGGATTGGGAGTTTGCTATTAGCATCTATAAACCAGTATATATAGGATGAATAAACAACAGGTATATAGCACAGGGAACTATATTCAATATCTTTTGATAAACCATAGTGGAAAAGAATGTATCAGTTCAGTTCAGTCGCTCAGTCGTGTCCGAGATGTGTATAAGAGACAGGTATATGACTTTCTCTTTGTGTATGTGTATATATAATGTGCATTCCTAAATAAGAATGACTATAATATAGATCTATCTTTAAATGAAGTGTAATAACTATAATTATACTTGAATAGAAAAAAATAATCAATTAGCAGAAATTAGACCATAGAAAATGTTTTGTTTTTTTTTTATTCCAAGAAATGGTATCTCTTAAAATATCTTTCTTAATAGAGAAGGTATGAAAAATCATTTAGAAGCTATGATCCTGTTTTTCAGCCACATTTCAGTTTTGGCTCATGTCGTCTCAGTCTCTATGATAAAAATGCCACAATTCTTTATAAAACTGTCACAACTCTTATGTTTATTCTCCTTTTCCACATTCAAGTTTTTTGTATTTTCATTATTTCAGATTGTCAAGATGTGCAGCATTTCTATTGTAATTCGTAATTGCAACATGTAGTTACTCAGTCTTCATTCTGTACTTATGCTTACCTGTCCTATAAGCAGGGTTTTTCTATAGCCTATTCTCTTCTTTTGATTCATCATTTTGTGGGCTAGATTTTTTTCCTCCAACAAGCATTTACAAATCTTGATTCCTTTCCATTTTACATACTTGAGATAATGAGATTTGTTTGCATGTATACCAAAGGACAACTTGATAGAATAATTGGCTTTATTTGAGCTGCAACACTGTGATCTAAAGTCTAAGACTTGCTCTTTGTTCCCTAAAAATTTTGTCCACATTTAAACCTTTTCACGTATGAATTTCAGAATTTATCAAGTGAGAACTTAATTCTCTGGATTTTTCCTTCAAGGCTTGAGAAGTGTCTCTGTGTTGGGTCCAGGGAGGGGACTGTATTTTAGGTTCTGCAAAATGCAGTACAACCAAGACAGACAAGGTCCTTTCTCTCAAAGAGCATGCATGATGAATTAGAAAAGGAAAAGGACAAAATAAATAAGAAAGCAGAGACTGGCAAGGCCTACTATAGGGGTCGTACATGGCTATGTCGTGAAACAGGATCTAGAGACCTGAGATAAACTTACTATTCATCCATGAGAAATACATCTTTCTCTGGGCCTTAGTTTATCTCTAAATTGGACATATTAAACTAGGTTATATCTGGGATCATTTCACGATTCCCCAAATTTCCTCCCATAATTTATTCACGTGACTATCTTCCGCCCATACAAATCCTGCTGCTGCTGCTAAGTCGCTTCAGTCGTGTCCGACTCTGTGCGACCCCACAGACGACAGCCCACCAGGCTCTGCCGTCCCTGGGATTCTCCAGGCAAGAACACTGGAGTGGGTTGCCATTTCCTTCTCCAATGCATGAAAGTGAAAAGTGAAAGTGAAGTTACTCAGTCGTGCCCGACTCTTCGCGATTCATGGACTGCAGCCCACCAGGCTCCTCCGTCCATGGGATTTTCCAGGCAAGAGTACTGGAGTGGGGTGCCATTGCCTTCTCTGATACAAATCCTATCCTGGTCTAATTCTACCTCTTTCTCAATAAGGCTTGGCAAAAACCACTTAAGCTCACCGATCTTCTCCACTCAGTGCAACATATGATGCCAGTTCTACTTATTGTACACTCATGTCCTTCATCTTCTCAACTAGCTAAAAGTTCCCAAAAGAAGAGACCAGATCTTAAGCTTTATATTCACACAGCACTGAGCATATTGCCCATTATTTCCAGTGAAGTACAACTCAAAGTCCCAGAGACACTGCCAGAGTAGAGACACAGACCAGCAATGAACATTGGTATATATTTGATATTCTACAAATATCAAATACATTTAGAAGTTTTAACCCTAGTCCCAGATCTCTGTGGACTTCATACTCTGTTTCTTTGCTTTTAGAGTAAGGAAATAGGGCTATAGATAATCTCTAAAGAGATGGTGAAAACTTAGGTTCCTAGGCAGTATATACATGGATGAAAAACCTGAGTTTTATTATAGTAACATCATAATTATCTTTTACAACACAAATATTTGCTCTTTATTTACACGAATAATCTATGTTCTCATATTTTTCTTGAAACTAAAGGCCCTCTCAATCCATCATTCATTTTCCCACTAGCATAAAGAAATGTATATAATCAATATTGTTTTAATTCTACTACAAAAAAGTACATGCAAAATGATGAATGCCACTGCCAATCAACCTCAGTCCAAACTGAAGACTGAGGCCCCATCTAACCCAACCCAAAAGGAGAAGCTGCTTCTTACTTCCGGTGAAATACTTCCTGTTCTATTTGTTTTGTTTTGTTCCTGCAAGAGAGGCTGGAAATCTGTATTTTTGTATAGACTCTCCCAATTAAGAAATATTAGCAATTGATTTAAACAAAACAAAACTGTCTATAAATATGTGGCCCACAGAGTGAAAGTCTAAAATTTCTTCAACTTCTTACAATGAATTGCTCTACTCAAGATAGGATTGGAGAGTAAGCTCTATGCAGGGTTAATTCTGCTATCAGTGGTACTGAAACTTCTTTTCCTACTCAGCGCTGCACTGTAGACATGACCTTATCTGATCCTTCGCTGTGGAAATGTGCTGTATGCATAGAATGTAATAGTGGGATTCCAAAGTGATCTGTGTGGTTTGCACCCTTCTCAGCAGATTGTGCCTTTGAATTTTATTATGCAAATAGAATGCACTTAAGCTTCTAATTTTTAATGGCAACATAAACCCTAGTGGTCTCAGTGTTCACAGAGACATGTGAAGAGAGCTACTTCTCCCCAGCCAGATTGGAAAATCTCATAATTTATGGGGCATTGAGCAGATAATTCAGAAGAGTCTTGTCTCAGGAGAGAGAATAAAAAACCCTAGAATAAAAATTACTCAGGTCTCATTAAACAAACCTTAAAAGTACAACTTGAAAGAATCAACTGTTTCTAAGTAACTTAATTGCCTTCCAAAATAAAGCTCAAAGATATTTATAGGAATAGAAGGGCATTCAGCACCTATAAAATAAAACTTATAGCCTCTGATATCCAATCAAAAATTACCAGGAAGGTCAATAAACAGGAAAACATGACCCATAACAAGTAGGAAAATCAACCAATCAAAACTAACCCAATACTGACATGGATGCCTGAATCAGTAGACCAGAGTGCTGAAACACTGTACCTGTGTTACATGTGTGCACCAAGCTAGACGAAGAATTAAGGATGTTAAAATTAGTGACGTGAAAGAAAAATTTTAAAGACCAAGATCAAACTTCTAGAAGTGAAAACTGTAATGTCTGAGATGAACCAGACACTGAATGGGATTAATAGCAGATTAGGTTTTACAGAAGAAAACATTAATAAACTTGTATATCAATAGAAACTATACAAAATGAAACAGAGAAAAAAGATTTCAAACAAAAGAAAAGTTCAAGTAGTCTAACATCCATGTACTGAGGTGTTCCTGAGACGGGGGTCAGGCAGGAGAGGGGGAGACAAATAATTTTTTTTAATAGCCAAAATGTATCTATATCTTACTGCTACTACTGCTACTGCTAAGTCACTTCAGTCGTGTCCGACTCTGTGTGACCCCATAGACGGCAGCCCACCAGGCTCTGCCATCCCTGGGATTCTCCAGGCAAGAACACTGGAGTGGGTTGCCATTTCCTTCTCCAATGCAAGAAAGTGAAAAGTGAAAGTGAAGTCGCTCAGTCGTGTCCGACCCTCAGCGACCCTATGGACTGCAGCCCTCCAGGCTCCTCCATCCATGGGATTTTCCAGGCAAGAGTACTGGACTGGGGTGCCATTGCCTTCTCCGATCTATATCTTATGAAAACTATAAATCCATCATATTAGTTTACAAAGGCTGCTATAATAAAGCACCATAAACTGAGTGGCACCATAAACTACAATAAAATAAAATAGATGCGAAGCAAGTAAGACTATAGTGGATCAACAAATTTAAAGTAATAGGGAAAAAATGGTCAATGTAGAATGTTATGCTCACCAAAAATATCTTTTAAAACTAAAGATGAAGACTTCCAGACATACAAAACCCAAGAAAAATTTACCATCAATAGACCTGCCTTAAAAGACATGTTAAAAGAAATCCTTGAAAGAGAAGGAAACAGGAGTGAATAGAAATACAGATCCACACAAAAGAACAAAATCACTGGAAATGGTGACAATATGGGTCAACATACAAGATTTTTTTATTATTTCAATCTCTTTAAAATACAATTGACTTTCAAACAAAAATAATAATGGAGCTTATAACAAGAAAAAAGTAACATGCCTGACAATATTAGAGGAGAGAAATGGACACAACACTACTGTAAAGCTCTTATACCATATGTAAAATAAAACAATCTCACTTAAAGCAGACTGTAATAAGTCATGGTTCCACACATATGTGAAAGCTAAAATAACAAAAATGAACTATATACAAAACAGAAAAACTCAGACATAGAGAAAAGACTTGTAATTGCCAAAGGGGAGGGCTGTAACAGACAGAAGGATTGGGAGTTTGCTATTAGCATCTATAAACCAGTATATATAGGATGAATAAACAACAGGTATATAGCACAGGGAACTATATTCAATATCTTTTGATAAACCATAGTGGAAAAGAATGTATCAGTTCAGTTCAGTCGCTCAGTCGTGTCCGACTCTTTGCGACCCCATGAATCACAGCACACCAGGCCTCCCTGTCCATCACCAACTCCCAGACTTCACTTAGACTCACGTCCATCGAGTTGGTGATGCCATCCAGCCATCCCATCCTCTGTCGTCTCCTTCTCCTCCTGCCCCCAATCCAATCCCTCCCAACATCAAGGTCTTTTCCAATGAATCAACTCTTCACATGAGGTGGCCAAGTATTGGAGTTTCAGCTTCAGCATCAGTCCTTCCAGTGAACACCCAGGACTGATCTTTAGGATGGACTGGTTGGATCTCCTTGCAGTCCAAGGGACTCTCAAGAGTCTTCTCCAACACCACAGTTCAAAAGCATCAATTCTTCAGTGCTCAGCCTTCTTCACAGTCCAACTCTCACATC
>SJYT01073722.1:16443-38867 GCA_006410635.1 Cephalophus harveyi | reverse complement strand
CCCTGGGATTTCTTTGGAAGGAATGATGCTAAAGCTGAAACTCCAGTACTTTGGCCACCTCATGCGAAGAGTTGACTCATTGGAAAAGACTCTGATGCTGGGAGGGATTGGGGGCAGGAGAAGAAGGGGACGACCGAGGATGAGATGGCTGGATGGCATCACTGACTCAATGGATGTGAGTCTGAGTGAACTCCGAGAGATGGTGATGAACAGGGAGGCCTGGCATGCTGCGATTCATGGGGTCGCAAAGAGTCGGACACGACTGAGCGACTGAACTGAACTGAACTGACTGAAGAAAACTTTAAGTAAAACACACACACACACACACACACAATGTGTAAATTATCAGATTACAGCTCAATGAACAAAGTTGAACACAACCCTCAATGTAAAGGCTTGAACATCACCAAAGCCACCGTCACCCCTCTTGCCCCTCTGTCACTATTCACGCCACAAATTTACCACTGTCCTGACTTCTAACAATAGGGATGAGTTCTGACTATTTTTAAACTTTACATAAAGCTCAACATTCAGAAAACTAAGATCATGGTATCCAGTCCCATCACTTCATGGCAAATAGATGGGGAAACAGTGGAAACAGTGGCTGACTTTATTTTTGGGGGCTCCAGAATCACTGCAGATGGTGATTGCAGCCATGAAATTAAAAGATGCTTACTCCTTGGAAGGAAAGTTATGATCAACCTAGACAGCATATTAAAAAGCAGAGACATTACTTGGTCAACAAAGATCTGTCTAGTCAAGGCTATGGTTTCTCCAGTAGTCATGTATGGATGTGAGAGTTGGAGTATAAAAAAAGCTGACTGCTGAAGAATTGATGCTTTTGAACTGTGGTGTTGGAGAAGACTCTTGAGAGTCTCTTGGACTGCAAGGAGATCCAACCAGTCCATTCTAAAGGAGATCAGTCCTGGGTGTTCTTTGGAAGGACTGATGCTGAAGCTGAGAATCCAATACTTTGGCCACCTGATGCGAAGAGCTGACTCACTGGAAAAGACCTTGATGCTGGAAAAGACTGAGGGCAGGAGGAGAAGGGGATGACAGAAGATGAGATGGTTGGATGGCATCACCGACTCAATGGATATGGGTTTGGGTGGACTCAGGGAGGATGGACAGGAAGGCCTGACATGCTGAGGTTCATGGGGTTGCAAAGAATCGGACATGACTGAGCAACTGAACTGAACTGAAATGAAACTACACAATGTATTGTCTTTTGACTCTGGCTCATATTGTTCAGGGTTGGTTTTGAGATCCTTCCAAGTTGCATGTGGAGCAGTTCATTTATTCTATTGCTATATAGCACTCCATTATATGGTACATTCCTTTCCTGTGCTACAGTAACAAATTACCACAAACATAGTGATTTACAATAACATAAATGAATTCTCTTATGTTTCCAGAGCCAGAAATCCAAAGATAGTATCTGAGCCTTAACCAAAGGGTCAGCAGAGCTGTGCTTTTTCCAGAGGCTATAAGGTGATCCATCCTTTGCCCCTCCCAGCTTCTGGTGGCTGCAAGCATTCCTGGACACATCACTCAGTCTCTGCTTCCTGGATTACACTACCTTTTCTTTACATGTGAAATCTCCTTCTGTTTCCCTCTTATAAGGATACATCTGATTGTATTGGTGGTGGTATCAATAAACTTTACATTAATAAGATTCATGATATACAAAGCAAAACTGTAACTTTTCTTTTGCAGCTTCCCTTTTTAACCTGAGTGGGTTCTATTGGACTTTCCCACTATTTTTATTAACCTGATGCTAGGAGGAAGGGGAATGTTATTATTCAATAAGACCAAGTACAGATGGAACCACTCTTAGTTAAACTTCAGTTCTTTTTAAGAAGAGAAGCCTCCACTAGTGATATGAATTCTGGGTAGATACAATTTACTAAAAATAATAATAAAAGAACATAGAGAGGCTTTCGGCCCAAGCACATAGAATTCTATGATATTCATATTGCCAGGGAAATAATACAGGACTAGAAGAAATTACCAGGATGAGTCACCCCTCCCCTTGCCAATTCTTTCCCTGACAGATGGAGAGGAAAAAAAATCTAAAACTGTGTATATAATAAGAATTAACAGACTGAAAAGAGTTAAAAAGGCAACAGTATGTATGTTCTTCAGCATGATGGAAAGCAGGAATAAATGGGAGTGAAGTCAGGCCTTGAAAGTCAAGGAGCCTAGTACATAAATTTGTAATTTTGCAGCTTTTGGCCTGAAGCAACCTGGAGAACTCCCCAGGCCACAGACTGCTCAGGGCAGCTTGAAGTGTCAGATGACAAAATGTGGGGCTGTTGGAGCAGGTGGAAAGCTAGGGGTGAAATTCTGGAAAGGAGGGAGGTTTAGAGTGGATAAACTCCAAAATCTGATCGTAAACTCTGCTGAAGTTCTTAGCTGATCCCTTAAACTACACACGTATGGAGATGTTACTGAACCAAACATGTGTCTGCTCACCCTTGCAGTAAAGCCGGCCTACTGACACCGGATTTGGTGAAGAAAAGTGCAGCTTTTATTTTTTTTTTTTTATTTTTTTTTTAATTATTACTTTATTTTTCTTTACAATACCGTATTGGTGGGTGCCATGCATGTAGTAGTCCAGGACAGCTAGTGCTCAAAAACTGCAAGCTCCCCAATGGGTTTCAGCAAAGCATTTTTAAAGGCTAGGTGAGGGAGGGGGTGGTGGGGTGCATAATAGCTGTGCACAATTCTCTCACTGGTTGATGGTGTGGTAACAGGGCAGTGTCACGGGGTGTCACATTATCAGTCCTCAGACTTCAGGAGACCTGGGGTTATGTGCTCCTGATCATGTAGTAGTTAACCTCTTCCATTTAGTCGGGGGTTTTCACATCTGCAAAACAATTCAGGAATATGCTTCAGATGTTATCAAGGTACTTCAGGGCCCCCTGGGTGGTGCTACTGGTAAAGAAAACTCCTGCCGATGCAGGAGACAAGATACACGGGTTTGATCCCTGGGTGGGGAAGATTCCGCTGGAAGAGGGCATGGCGACCCACTCTGGTATGCTTGCCTGGGGAATCCCATGGAAAGACGAGCCTTGTGGGCTACAGTCTGTGGGGTCGCCGAGAGTCAGACATGACTGAAGTGCTTTAGTACACACACATGCAAATACTTCAGAGAGCAGCTAAAGCAGAGGCTATGAGGAAGGGGTCTGTCTCAGAAAGGCTCCATAGGGTCCTGTTTCTTGACAAGGAGACTTTAATGGGCCCAAAGTAACAGCTGAAAACTAGAGAAACAGATAGATAATTTACTGCTGTCCACTGCAAGGAAGGAAGAGCTTGAAGATCCTTTTTTATTCTATTAATTTCTTTAAAAGAAAGATTAACACTGTGTTTGGATGTTTATGATATAGATAGATGATACATATTTACCATAATACAAATCAAAGGACATGTAACTAAACTATCTTTTGTTTGTTTGCTGTTATTTTTATGTTACTGTGAAAAAAACACTTAACTTGACATCTACCTTCTTAACAAATTTTAAAGTGTTCAGTATCCCATATGTGGTACAGCAGATCTTGAGAGCTTATTCCTCTTGGGTCACTAACACTATATGCCTATTTCCCTCCACCCTCCACCCGCTCCTCTGCCCTGCCTCAGTCCTATCTCTGTCAGCCACTATTCCATTTTTCAGTTCTATGTATTTGGCCTTTTTTGTTCAAGTCGTTAACCCATTTTTAAATTGGTTTTTTTGTTTGTTTGTTTGCTTGTTTATTTTACCATTGTGCTGTAGTAGTTCCTTGTACATTTTGGAAATTAACTCCTTATCAGATATATGGCATATTGAGTGCAGCACTTTATCTGCATCATCTTTTAGGATTTCAAATAGCTCAACTGAACTCCATTACCTCTACTAGCTGTGTTCATAGTGATGCTTCCTAAGGCCCCCTTGACTTCGAATTCCAGGACGTCTGGCTCTAGGTGAGTGATAACACCATCATGGTTATCTGGGTCATGGAGATCTTTTTTGTACAGTTCTTCTGTGTATTCTTGCACCCTCTTCCTAATATCTTCTTCTTCTGTTAGGTCCAAACCGTTTCTGTCCTTTATTGTGCCCATCTTTGCATGAAATGTTCCCTTGATATCTCTAATTTTCTTGAAGAGATATCTAGCCTTCCCCATTCTACTGTTTTCCTCTATTTCTTTGCACTGATCACTGAGGAAAGCTTTCTTATCTCTCCTTGCTATTCTTTGGAACTCTGCATTCAGATGGGTATAACTTTCCTTTTCTCCTTTGCCTTCCACTTCTCTTATTTTCTCACCTATTTGTAAGGCCTCCTCAGAAACCATTTTTGCCTTTTTACATTTATTTTTCTTAAGGAAAGTCTTGATCACTGCCTCCTATAGGCTGTCATGAACCTCCATCCCTAGTTCTTCAGGCTTTCTCTCTGTCAGATCTAATCCCTTGAATTGATTTGTCACTTACACTGTATAATTGTAAGGGATTTGATGTAGCTCATACCTGAATGGTCTAATGGTTTTCCCTACTTTCTTCAATTTAAGCCTAAATTTGGCAATACGATGTTCCTGATCTGAGCCACAGTCAGCTCCTGGTCTTGTTTTTGCTGACTTTATAGAGCTTCCCCATCTTTCACTGCAAAGAATATAATGAATCTGATTTTGGTATTGACCATTTGCTGAGGTCCATGTGTAGAGTCTTCTCTTATGTTATTGGAAGAAGGTGTTTGCTATGACCAGTGCAGTTTCTTGGCAAACCTCTGTTAGCCTTTGGCTGCTTCATTTTGTACTCCAAGGCCAAATATGCCTGTTATTCCAGATATCTCTTGACTTTCTATTTTTGCATTCCAGTCCCCTATAATGGAAAGGACATTTTTTGGGGGTGTTAGTTCTAGAAGGTCTTGTAGGTCTTCATAGACCTGTTCAACTTTGGCTTCTTCAGTGTTACTGGTTAGAGCATAGACTTGCATTACTGTGATATTGAATGGTTTGCCTTGGAAACAGAGATCATTCTGTTGCTTTTGAGACTGCATCCAAGTAGTGCATTTCGGACTCTTTTGTTGACTATGATGGCTACTCCATTTCTTCTAAGGGATTCTTGCCCACAGTAGTAGACATAATGGTCTTCTGAATTAAATGGTCCTCTGAGCAAATTTGGAAAACTCAGCAGTGATCACAGGACTGAAAAAGTCTGTTTTTGTTTCAACCCCAAAGAAAGGCAATGCCAAAGAATTTTGAAACTACTGCATAATGGCACTCATCTCACATGCTAGTAAAGTAATGCTCAAAATTCTCCAAGCCAGGCTTCAACAATACATGAACCATGAACTTCCAGATGTTCAAGCTGGATTTAAAAAAGGCAGAGGAGCCACAGATCAAATTGTCAACATGCATTGGATCATCAAAAAAGCAAAAGAGTTCAAGAAAGACATCTACTTCTGCTTTATTGACTATGCCAGAGCCTTTGACTGTGTGGATCTCAACAAACTGTGGAAAATTCTTGAGCAGATAGGAATACCAGACCACCTTACCTGCCTCCTGAGAAATCTGTGTGCAGGTCAAGAAGCAACAGTTAGAACCAGACATGGAACAATAGACTAGTTCCAAATTGGGAAAGGAGTAGGTCAAGGCTGTATATTGTCACCCTGCTTATTTAACTTACATGCAGAGTACATCATGCAAAATGCCATGCTGGATGTTCCTTCTTCTCTACTAACATTATTTCTGAAGTTTGGGAACATGCTGAAATAAAATTTACATTTTAAGGTTAGACAAAATTTAAACATAAGATTCTGTTTGGGCCACCTTTCTACCCTTTACAGTGCAGCGTACATCTGTGTCACAGGCTGTAGCCCACCAAGTTCCTCTGTCCATGGGCATTCTCCAGGCAAGAATACTGGACTGGGTTGCCATGCCCTCCTCCAGGGGATGTTCCCAACCCAGAGATTCAATCCAGGTGCCCAGCATTGCAGGCAGATTCTTTACTGTCTGAGCCACCAGGGAAGCCCATACATTAAGCAGGCCTCCTCAAAGGTGGGAGTGCCTGCTCGACTGTATAGATAAACCTTCCTTTCTTCTGATGCCAGCAATGGAACGTCTGCAAAGGTTAGTACTCTTTCCAGGTTTGTAGGGTGGTCATGGTGACTCGCTGTTCATTTTGAACATGATTATCTGGCAAGAATACACAGAAGAACTGTACAAAAAAGATCTTCACGACCCAGTTAATCACGATGGTGTGATCACTCACCTAGAGCCAGACATCCTCGAATGTGAAGTCAAGTGGGCCTTAGGAAGCATCACTACAAACAAAGCTATTGGAGGTAATCAAATTCCAGTTGAGCTATTTCAAGTCCTAAAAGATGATGCGGTGAAAGTGCTGCACTCAATATGCCAGCACATTTGGAAAACGCAGCAGTGGTCATAGGACTGGAAAAGGTCCGTTTTCATTCCAATTCCAAAGAAAGGCAATGCCAAAGAATGCTCCAACTACTGCACAATTGCACTCATCTCAATTGCACTCTCACTCATCATTACTTTACACTAGTAAAGTAATGCTCAAAATTCTTCAAGCCAGGCTTCAGCAATACATGAACCATGAACTTCCAGATGTTCAAGCTGGTTTTAGAAAAGGCAGAGGAACCAGAGATCAAATTGCCAACATCTGCTGGATCATGGAAAAAGCAAGAGAGTTCCAGAAAAACATCTATTTCTGCTTTATTGACTATCCCAAAGCCTCTGATTGTGCAGATCACAATAAACTGTGGAAAATTCTGAAAGAGATGGGAATACCAGACCACCTGACCCGCCTCTTGAAAAACCTGTATGCAGGTCAGGAAGCAACAGTTAGAACTGGACATGGAATAACAGACTGGTTCTAAATAGAAAAAGGAGTACATCAAGGCTGTATATTGTCACCCTGCTTATTTGACTTCTATGAAGAGTACATCATGAGAAACACCCAGCTGGAAGAAGCACAAGCTGGAATCAAGATTGCTGGGAGAAATATCAATAACCTCAGATATGTAGACAACACCACTCTTATGGCAGAAAGTGATGAAGAACTAAAGACCCTCTTGATGAAAGTGAAAGAGGAGAGTGAAAAAGTTGGCTTAAAGCTCAACATTCAGAAAACTAAGATCATGGCATCTGGTCCCATCACTTCACGGCAAATAGAAGGGGAAACAGTGGAAATGGTGAGAGACTTTATTTTTCTGGGCTCCAAAATCACTGCAGATGGTGATTGCAGCCATGAAATTAAAAAATGCTTACTTCTTGGAAGGAAAGTTATGACCAACCTAGACAGCATATTAAAGAGCAGAGACATTACTTTGCTGACAAAGGTCTGTCTAGTCAAGGCTATGATTTTTCCAGTAGTCATGTATGGATGTGAGAGTTGGGGTATAAAGAAAGCTGAGCACCGAAGAATTGATGCTTTTGAACTGTGGTCCTGGAGAAGACTCTTGAGAGTCCCTTGGACTGCAAGGAGATCCAACCAGTCCAACCTAAGGGAGATCAGTCCTGGGTGTTCATTGAAAGGTCTGATGTTGAAGCTAAAACTCCACTACTTTGGCCACCTGATGCGAAGTGCTGACTCATTTGAAAAGACCCTGATGCTGGGAATGCAGGAGGAGAAGGGAACGACAGAGGATGAGATGGTTAGATGGCATCACCGACTCAATGGACATGAGTTTGAGTGGGATCCAGGAGTTGGTGATGGACAGAGAGGCCTGGCATGCTGCAGCTCGTGGGCTCACAGAGTCGGGCACGGCTGAGCAACTGAACTGAACTGAACTGAACCTGGACTGTGTGTCTCTGGTGTACTTTATTTAAAATGCCAGTCTGTCATTTTTATGTATGACTCTTTGTCTTGAAAGTGTATTTGACCGTGTCTTTTGCTTCTAAAAGGTGGAACAGTTTTCAGAGGTTTCTGCGAAGCTGCTTCCCAGGTTATAGTCCTCAATTTCAAAATTCTCAATTTTTCCTTCTTAGCTTAAGTGTTAATTGAATTTTCATCAGCAGATACATACATTAGGGTGTATAAGAACCAAGGCAAATAATGTTTTGCAGGGCTATTATTTATGTGAACAGTTTGAATCAGCCCCATACTAAGACCTAATCATTCTCCGGACCACTTTTCTAGAGCGTAGGTCCAGCCAGTTGACTCTAGAGAATCTCCGGAGGCAGAAGTCCCAGAGCTCCTGGGGCATCTGCTTGTGCCCTGCAGGATGCTCTGAAGGAAAGCAATGGAACAGAACCTCATATGTCCTGCCAGGACCTGGAGCATGCCACCCAGAAGGCACAGCCAGTCTTCTAGAATTCTAGGCATAGGAAAAGAACTTGGAAAATCCCACGGAATGTATGGTGGGTATATTATGCCATCTCTGTATTCTTTTTCTTTATCCTTCTCCTTCATCCTTAGGTCACTGGACTAAATCTCACAGGGATCATAACAGAACACATTTGACTAATGCCATGTAATGTCACCCTCAAAGCCTTTTTTTTTCTTTTTTTTTTTGCCAACATTAAGCAATAAATCTGTCCCAGCATAGAGCCCAGCAGTCTTGAGTTTTTCCACCTCATATAGTGCAGGTTAGCATAACCCTCTTACTCACCTGTGGTGTTGGAGAGCTGGATCATGGCACTCTCTTGCCTAGGTATTGGCTATCAGTTTCTCAACTATTTTTTTTTAATATAACAGCTTTATTGATATATATTCATATAGCATCAAATTCACTCATTTAAAGTGTATACTTCAATAGTTTTTGCTCAATTGTGTCTGACTCTTTGAGATCCTATAGACTCTAACTTGCCAGGCTCCTTTGCCCATGAAATTCTCCAGGCAAGAATACTGGAGTGAGTTGCCATTTCCTTCTCCAGGGGATCTTCCTGACCCAGGGATTGAACTGAGGTCTCCTGCATCGCAGGCAGATTCTTTACTGTCTGAGCCACCAAGGAAGCCCTTAGTATATCACAGAGTTGTGCAATTATTATCACAGTCAACTTAGAACATTTTCATCACCAAAAGAAACTCTGTGTCAGATGTAAAGAACAGATTTTTGGACTCTGTGGGAGAAGGCAAGGGTGGGATGATTTGAGAGAATAGCATTGAAACATGTATATTACTATATGTGAAATAGATTGCCAGTCCAGGTTCAGTGGATGAGGCAGGTGCTCAGGGCTGGTGCACTGGGATGACCCTGAGGGATGGGATGGGGAGGGAGGTGGGTGGGGGTTCAGGATGGGGGACACATGTACACCCATGGCTGATTCATGTCAATGTATGGCAAAAACCACTACAATATTGTAAAGTAATTGGCCTCCAATTCAAATAAATTCATTCATTAAAAAAAAAAAAAACAAACAACTCTGTGTCTCCTAATCATCACTTCCTAATCCCTCTCCCCTTAGACCTTTCCACTCTTCTGTTTTCTGTTTTTATAGATTAGCCTGCTCTGGACAGTTTATATAGGACAATATGTAGAGTAGGAGGGGGAACTTTCCATGTCATTATCTGCAAAGGAAATCAGGTATTAATAGCTAGTAAGCCAGCTCTTTCCTTATCAATGACAGCGCTGTCCCAAGCAAAGCCCAGTTTCCATCAGGAGAGGCCTATTTCCTTGCATGGAGAAGTGCTAAGGAAAGAATTAGCTATATGGAGGCAGAGCAGCCATCTGAGTAGTAAAGGTATGTTTTAGTGCTTGTTACTGAAAAATCCTGTATTTTGTTCTGGAAAGAACTTATCTCTGCCACTAGTCTGTGTACCAGGTAGGCCAGGTTCCCCACTGGCTCATTACCTGCAAACTGCATACCCCCCTACCCAAATATTTATGGAAATCTTTGTAGTGTGTGTCCTACGTTCATGGGGGAGTTCACGCCTCTGGGCCTGCATCTGTTTTGCAGGGCACCATGCCACCTCTGCCACCCTCACAGGCTGTGCCCAGTCTGCAGGAAGGAGCAGGCAATGCACAGTTACCCACAAAGCCCCGTCTTCCTTCACCATGATGACATTCTCTTTCCTGAGCACCCATCTGAGTTGATCTGGGGATGAGCCCCTGCCCCCATTGTTCTCAGAATTCCCCCACATTACATTGTTCTCAGAATCCTACCACATCTGCAACTGAGGCTTTGTTCCTGGGCTCAGTGGTTGCATGTGTCCCTCAGAGAGTAGAGGAAGACACACTCCCTGCAAGGAGACTATGCTGGGGCTGCATGTCCCCAGACCTCAGAGATAGCTGAACCCCACAGGGATCTCCTGTCTGAGTTAAACTTTCTGTCTCATATTTTGGAGCCTGTCCAGATGAGCTAGTGCTGAGAGTCTGCTGCCACTTCATCGATGTCTCCTTCTCTTTCTCAGCGTTTCCTGTGATCTAACCAACTGCTGGGTTCATCTTTGCCTTCTTATTATCTGTTAGTCTGCTACTGCTGCTGCTAAGTTGCTCCAGCCGTGTCCAACTCTATGTGACCCCATAGACGGCAGCCCACCAGGCTCCCTCGTCCCTGGGATTCTCCAGGCAAGAACACTGCCATTTCCTTCTCCAATGTATGAAAATGAAAAGTGAAAGTGAAGTCGCTCAGTCGTTTCTGACCCTTAGCGACCCCATGGACTGCAGCCTACCAGGCTCCTCCATCCATGGATTTTCCAGGCAAGAGTACTGGAGTGGGGTGCCATTGCCTTCTCCATCTGTTAGTCTAGAACAGCCTAAACCATCCCATTGATTCCTGCTGAGATCTGGAAATAAAATTAGATATTTTGGATAGTCATGATAGATTCTGATCCAATGTAGAAATAAAGTTATGAAGCTGCCCATTTTGGCTCAAAGACTTTCAGGGATCACCATGCTCTCACCTGGTGACAGCCACTGAATGGTCCCTGCTAGGACTCCTGTGAGAGTGGCGGCCCTGTCCTCAGCACTCAAAGACACTGTCACGGAGGACTGCTGCTGAGAGCTGCCATGGGGACAGGGGCCCCCCAGTCCACCACCACTTCTTTCTGCAAATGCTTGCAAAACCCAAGATTGGTTACAATATAAATTGTTTCTGGTTTTTACAACTATCATGTAAGCATTAACATCCAGCTTACATTTTAAAATTTGGCACAAGCTTTAAATCTATTGATTCATCTATGATTACACACACACAATTTGGGTCAGGATCTCCTAACTCTCCTTTTTCATATTTGAATTGACACCTAGGCTTTCTTTGATCATCATTTTCCAGTTATAAATTGAGCTCCAGAAAGAAAGAAATTATACAAATAACATCAAAATACACAAGCAAAAACAAACAAACAAACAAAAAGACTACAGGTAAAGAATCTGCCTGCCATGCAGATTCTTCTCTCACACCTGTCTCCCAGGGGGACCTGGGTTTGACCCTTGGGTTGAGAAGATTCGCCTGGAGAAAGGAAAGGCTACCCACACCATTATTCTGGCCTGGAGAATTCCATGGACTGTTCAGTTCATGGGGTCACAGAGTCAGACACACTGACCAACTTTGACTTTCATTTTCACAGGATATAGCAAACACCAGCAGTGACGGTTGGAGAAGGCAATGGCACCCTACTCCAGTACTCTTGCCTGGAAAATCCCATGGACGGAGGAGCCTGGTGGGCTGCAGTCCACAGGGTCGCTAGGAGTTGGACACGACTGAGCGACTTCACTTTCAATTTTCACTTTCATGCTTTGGAGAAGGAAATGGCAACCCACTCCAAAGTTCTCACCTGGAGAATCCCAGGGAAGGGGGAGCCTGGTGGGCTGCCGTCTATGGGGTTGCACAGAGTCGGACACGACTGAAGCAACTTAGCAGCAGCAGCAGCAGCAGTGAGGGTGGAGTTCTTTGCAGTGCTCACACACACATTGTGTTGCTTTGAATGCTCCAAGTCCCTGAATGAAGTATAGGCTTATAGCAACAGGTTGCTGAAGGCAACAGTTTTCAAAAGTTAGGTCTCAGCAACTGAACTGAATTTATACCTTTACACCCTTAATTTGTCAATTATAATTAACAATTTGTTATCAGTTCAGTTCTGTCACTCAGTTGTGTCCGACTCTTTGTGACCCCATGCACCGCAGCACGCCAGGCCTCCTGTCCATCACCAACTCCCGCAGTCCACCCAAACCCATGTCCATTGAGTCGGTGATACTATCTAACCATCTCATCCTTTGTCGTCCCCTTCTCCTCCTGCCCTCTATCTTTCCCAGCATCAGGGTTTTTTCAAATGAGTCAGCTCTTCGCATCAGTTGGCCAAAGTATTGGAGTTTCAGCTACAAAATCAGTCCTACCAATGAACACCCAGGACTGATCTTTAGGATGGACTTGCATTCCAAGGGACTCTCAAGAGTCTTCTCCAACACCACAGTTCAAAAGCATCAATTCTTCAGTGCTCAACTTTCTTTATAGTCCAACTCTCACATATTATGTTAATATATTTGTCAACATATTAACATAAATTAGATGCTAAACTTTAACATAAACAACATATTTTTATGCAAGATAACTATTTTCAAAACCAAAATAATATGCAGGAGAAAAGGGGTATTGTTTAATTTTTTTTGCAAATCTGTATACCTGACTGCTTCTCTGTTTAATCTGCTGTGACATCATGTATAATGTTGCTTCCATACAGTACCAAAGAGAGAGAGTAGTGCACGGGTACTTCTCTCACACCTGTCTCCAGTAGTCTGCCCAGGCTCACTAGTGCTCAGTGTCCTGTGCATATGTATGCAGAATATGACTACCAGAACACCCATTACCACCGCTTCTGGGACAGCTGCAATTCGTTATCTAGCTTGCAAAAAATTTTATGTTAAAGATCATTGCAGCATATCTATGGAAACCTTTCATAACCAGAAAAACAACTCCAGTGTGTACTGCTGTTGATGGAGGTCCAAAAAGTTTACATTATGTAATCACCCAAAATACAACAAAAATGAGGCAGGCTGGGACCTGGGACCCTTTGTTACAGGGCCTGCACCGGGATTCTCCTCTCCTCCAGCAATGAAATACAAAGAAACTACAAAGGACTAAAACCAATTATGTTCATGTGCAGTTTGCGCAGATTATGGACAAAAGATACAAAAAGACCAAAAAAGTCCAGTGCCACTTCTGAAGAGCTGGGAGCAAAAACAGTCTATTGTGCATGCCCCCCGTATACAATGTCACCAGAGGAGTGGACAAAATTACCTAAGCCCTCCCTCTAGCCCAATCCCTGACAGATTCCTACTCTTGCCCTGTATTAAGGAACCAACTCACTCCCACCCCCTCAGCAAGCAAGCAAGGGAACCTGTTACTTATTCTCATTCCCTTTTCCCTGCAGCAGGGGCCCCACCCTCACCTGAATTTCTTGACTGGCCTCTGGTCAATTTCTATTGATCTGGGAAGGCCAAGAACCCTGGTCAGTATCAAAAAGCCTGGAGACAATGTGGAACCTCTGATCACTAAGAAATAAGATATCTAAATGGACAGTTTTGAGGCTGCAAATCCATTTGTCATGATGTTCAGTTCCGTTCCGTTCAGTTCAGTTGCTCAGTCGTGTCCGACTCTTTGCGATCCCATGAATTACAGCACGCCAGGCCTCCCTGTCCACCACCATCTCCCGGAGTTCACTCAGACTCACGTCCATCGAGTCCGTGATGCCATCCAGCCATCTCATCCTCGGTCGTCCCCTTCTCCTCCTGCCCCCAATCCTTCCCAGCATCAGAGTTTTTTCCAATGAGTCAACTCTTCGCATGAGGTGGCCAAAGTACTGGAGTTTCAGCTTTAGCATCATTCCTTCCAAAGAAATCCCAGGGCTGATCTCCTTCAGAATGGAATGATGTTACTTAACTGTTTAATTAGAATGAGTACTCCTCCTGTCTAACACACTTCCCTGCGTTTTAGACATGCAAAACTGCAGTGTTCATAGCCACGTCATTTACCTTACTTGTTGAACCATCTTGGTGAACATTCTTTTAAATTAAAAAAAAAAAAAGGAAAACAGAGAAACCCACCTCATGGCCTGTGGGTTATTCTGGTCTTGTAAGGATCCGTTCCTTTACAGTTAGAACAATGACATTAAGATATGAAAGTGTCCCACTCTTTGCGACCCCATGGACTGTAGCCTATCAGGCTCTAGTTTACATTAAAGTTAATATATTGAATTATCCTTAAAATAAAAAAAAACCCAAAAGCTACTTTTGGACTCACAGCCCCCCTAAAGGGTCTGATCACACTATGAGAACTGCTGGCTTAAGGGATCAAATATGTCTTAAATCAGGGTTGTATAGCATACATAGGGCTTGTATATGGCTTGCAGCTGCAAGCAACCATCTCATGTATCAAAAGAGACAGGAGGTAAAGCAAACCCCTTCCCTTACCCTTGAGCTAGCTTGTTTCTTCCCCCGGCTAACAACTTGGGACAGGATGTATGGACAAAGCGTAAGGAAATCTCAGAGGAGATTGCAATGTAAGACAAAGGGCGTTCGCTCGTCTGCCTTGTGGGACTTCCTCTTGTACCACCTAAAGGAAAGTCCTTTTAATGGAAGCCTGGGCAGCTCTGGCAAGCTAAATGGGACCAAAGGACTCACCGGTGGCTGAGGAAGGTGTGCAAATCTAAACCCTGTCAGATGACAAACATGTGAATAATAAATATAACAAAAAGAGAAATAATAAATCAAAAGCAAAGCCTCAGGCCTTCATGTGTCCTCAACAGATGTTCTTTCACCTGACCACTGCCAACATGCATGCCATCTGGAGGTTTCTCAGCCATGCATCGCTACTCACTCCCTCAGAAATACCTGATCCTACAGGAGGGTCTCACTTCCTGGGCCCTTTCAGGGTTTCCAACCTTAAGTGGTGCCCTATTTTCAGTCAGGTGAACACAGAGATGCCCCTCTCCCAGTAAGATTCCGTTGAAAGAAAGGAAACATCACTTGCCAACTGCCCTTACCACTCCTGGGATTTGTTTTGGATGGGTATTTAGTTAATCCTTGTACTGACCATCTCAATTACATAGAAGGGATGGGAAGGATGCCCTTCCTAAGAATTTGGTTTGGCCTAAAATAATTAAAACGTCTGTAATTTCCAGGCACTGGCCAAGTCCTTGTTACTAAAGAGTGTCCAGCAGAAGAGGGTGGTCCTGAGGTTTGAAAGGTCAGAATAGATCCCCATGCCTCTTGCATTAAGAAGCCTCTTGGAGATGGGAGGTGAAGAAAGGAGACTGTCATTCCTTGAAAAACAGTGTAAATGAAATCTCCACTGAAGACAGGAATCTGAAGGTCGAACAGTGTTTAGGAAAATTTGCCAAATCCTTTCATTAGGTTTAGATTTCTGGTCTTTGAAAATATTGGTTGTCCTTAGGACAAGTTTGTGTACCTGCCAGTAGTTAACCACGATTATCACCAAGATTTTAAGAAGGAGAAAAACTATCTTTAGCTCACACCAGGTTGTGAACAAAACGTCGCCTTGCCATTGCAGCAGACAAGGGATGTTTTGATCATAGAGCCATCATCCACTGTGGTTGCCCCCAGGGGAGCGCCCCGAGGGGATTCATGATGAAGAAAAAAACGATATTGAAACCACAGATAGGTAAGATGCAGATCAAAGGAATAATGTCAATGAGCCTGGACTCTTGCATCTTAGAAGGGCACTAAAATCATTAATTTGTGAAGTCAGGAGTTTTTGTGTGTATGTGATTAGCAGTAACTTTTTGATATTCAACTACATGGTTTTTTTCTTTTTTTCTTTTTTTTTCCAGCAAACTCCTATGTATCCTGGCTCCTCCTTTTCCTCTTTGGAACAGTTCCTCAGAACTATCTGAGAGGCTGCCATCACAGGCTATAGTCCTCAGTACGGCCATGCAATAAAATGTAATTGTCAACCTTTAGACTGGGCATTGTTTTCTTTTTTTTTCAGTCAACAAGGGGTAGAGAGAGGGCAAAGGTCACTAGGCCTAACACACCAAAGCCAGCGGTGGATGTTTCTGCTGCACATACCTGTGGAATCAGGGTCTAAATAACTCAGGCTTTGGGAAACATTTGCTGTGTGTTATTTTGCCTAGTAAAGTCCATGAAGTGGGAGAGGGATGGCTCCTAAGACAGATGAGTCTCAGCAGTTAGGGGACTGAATTTCCTACATGAGTTTGAGGAAGCTCGGGGAGATGGTAAAGGACAGGGAAGCCTGGCGTGCTGCAATTCACGGTCTCAAATAGTCAAACACGACTGAGTGAACAGTGACAAAAAGGTATCACAATTCAGTAGTTAGAAAATGTCCTCATTGAGGGTGAGAGAAAGATGGACCCTGGGACAAAGGAAAGTGGAGTGGGCCTTCAAGGCATCCTGGTATATCAGTTTTGTTTCCTTGAACACTGACAATACATGTTTATGCTGAGTAACACCTTTACGATGATTTTCTCCTACAGTGGAGTTTCCCATGATCATCCTAAGGGTAGAAGTTGTTTAACCTGTTTATCGTAGTACAGTTCAGGGGAGACACCTGGACAAGCAGGAGTGGGAAGCCAGGCTACAGAGGCAGAATAGAGCCTTAATTGTGGTAGATATTGTTTTCCTCTATCATGTCACTTTTGATGTATTAATGTATACCTTTTTTAGTTCCAGAAGAGTATTCATATCATGCTAAGCTACGCTTAATTTTGTCACTAACTTGGAATCTCCAGGGCAGAAACCCTCTTTTGTCATCACCTAGTACCATCTGGTATTCAATCATGTTTAAATGGATAAAAAATTAAAAAACGAAATAATGGAAAAATGTATTTCCCTCGAGGAGAAATCATGACATCTATAACATCTATTTAGCTTCAAATAATTAAGGAAACAACAAGAAGAAAAAAAGAGAACCAGTAAAGACTGTTAACTATGTTGTGATCAGACAACTGCAAATTTACTTGCTCGTGTCCTTTATTACACACGTTACGTTCCTGGGCAATTGAACTAATACTGAAGGAACTTTCGGGTCAATGAAATATTTAGGTGATTAAGTATGCTTTCACATTACTTGCTGTTACCTAAGATATTCGTTTATTCAAAACAAAGGGGCTAACCTAAAAGAAGAAAAAAAAAAGAAAGGCGTTGGCTCCTCCTCCAGACCCCCCCAACGGCGGGATGACAGGGAGGGACCGCGCCCTCCCCGGAGACGCTGTCCTCGCGGCGCCGCCGGCCGGCTGGAGCCTCCTCCTCGGAGGGGACCCCGTGCCGCGGAGCCCTGGTGACTGCAAGGCGCGCAGCCTTCCCGGGGGCCCACCCCCAGGCAGGTCGGGGCGGGACCGGGCGCCGGCCACAGCCACGTGTACGCGCGGCGCGGCGCCTCCGCCGCTTTCCTAGGAATCGCCGCCGCCCGCCGTGGCCGGGCCGAGCGCCTCTGAGGAGGCTTGTCCCAGCTCGCTCGCCGTACCGCGCGGCCCCGCGGAGGGCAGGGCGCGCGGCCGACATGGGCGAGACCATGTCCCGGAGGCTCAAGTTGCAGCTGGGCGGGGACGCAGATATGGAAGATCGGGCGTTCCCCAACCCTTTCCCGGACTACGAGGCCGCCGCCGAGAGGCAGGCCGAAGAGCCGCCATGTTCTCGCACCCCGCCCTCCCCCGAGGAGCTCGGCCTCCCTTTCCACAGCGACGGGAAGGTGAGTCGGCGACAGGCTGCTAAGGCCGGGAAGCCCCAGGCCCGGAGGGGAGGGGCAGGGGCGCCAGCGATGGTAGAGTCCAACCGCCGCCCCCTCGTCGGGCCGACGTCACCCGCCGGCGCCGCGCGGACGTCACGCTCCCGCGTCGCCTGGGTCACGGCCTGACCCGGGGGGCGCCAGGGGCGTGAGGGGCTCAGCCTAAGCGGGCCGGGCAGGGGGCCGCGTGGCCGTGGACGGCTGTGAGCCTCTGTGCTATTGGCCTCTTTCCTCGGGTTCGGCGCCTCCTGGCTCCTGCTGCCAGTCCGCTAAAAAAAGTCACAACCTGAAAGGAGTGTTTTATTTGATGGCAGTGTTTAGGACTTCAAGCCTGGGAAACAGCGTGTCATGTAGCCCCGAGAAACTGCCGGAGAAGGCCGGAGAGGGAGTTAGAATATATTTAAGTTTGTAACAAGGCTCCAGGCAGTTTGCACATCAAAGTTTATTGTTAATTAAAGAAAATGGATAATCTCAAATTAAGGAATTTACTGTGAATGGGAAGATGCAGGAGTGTGGGGTTTTTGAAGTCTTTCCTGTCCTGTGCATCTCAGCTATCTGAGGCCGGCATCCTGGATTTTTTGATTTCTCACATGCCTCCGAGCTCCTCAGCACTGAGGCTGAGGGTCGGGGGTTGGTGGCATCTGCTGAATAACAGGGATTGTTTTCTGTTTTGGGAGCCCTCATTCACATTTGGAAGCCCCAAAACGCTGACGGCTGGACAGGCGTTTACTGATGTGGTAGGAAATGTTTCTTTCACAGTTCCTCTCCATGGTTGGAAATTCAACCATTGTGAGAGATTTTTCATGACTTTTTTCTTTGTCCCGCTGCTCTGGAACGATGTCTGAAGGTGAAGGTGAAGTCGCTCAGTCGTGCCCGACTCTTTGCGACACCTTGGACTGTAACCTACTAGGCTTCTCTGTCCATGGGATTCTCCAGGCAAGAATACTGGAGTGGATTGCCATTTCCTTCTCCAGGGGATCTTCCCGACCCTGGGATCGAACCCAGGTCTCCTGCATTGGAGGCAAACGCTTTAACCTCTGAGTCACCAGAGAAGCCCAGGAACGATGTCTGAGATCAGACGCAAGTTCTTGTTGATATGTCGCTCCAGGTGTTAACTTCTGAATTAGGCCCATTGATAGATAATAGAAGATTCACTGGATCCTCTACCTTCTAACCTATTAGGATTCAGGAGATATTTCCTTTGTTGCATCTTCCCATACCTAGAATAGTTACGGAAAGCATACAGATCTCTGTTTTTTTTTTTTTTTTTATCAGTTGCTTTAAGTCACTGTTACATTTGTTGGAGGCCTGGCTACACATCTAAGAGAGGGCAATCTTATAGACATAAGCAATTTGGCTAGTAACCTTGACAAAGTCAGTATATCAGAGAGACAAAAGCATAAGCAATTTGGAAACAACAAATTAAAACATTTATTAGTTTAATGAGTTGTAATCCAGTTGCAATAACCATTCAGTCCATAGGAGATCCAGCTGGAGAAGTCAGATCTTGGCAGAATCAGGCAGAGAGAAAAAGATAAATGTTTTATCTTTATTTACAAAGGCATACTTTATCAACCTGTTGTAGGTCACAGCATAAGAGAAAAAATTTTAATGGAAAACAGATTCAAGTTAGTATGTTTTCTAAAGTCAAAGATGTAAATCATAATTCATTAGTTCATTTAGTTTCATGTAGTTGATTCCTATTGATCTGCATGAAGTAATCAGGTTTTCCATTAGTTTCTAACTTGTTACCCAGTTTAGTGGCAGATGGTGACTGTAGCCATGAAATTAAAAGATGCTTACTCCTTGGAAGGAAAGTTACGACCAACCTAGATAGTATATTCAAAAGCAGAGACATTACTTTGCCAACAAAGGTTCCGGGAGTTGGTGATGGACAGGGAGGCCTGGCGTGCTGCGATTCATGGGGTCGCAAAGAGTCAGACACGACTGAGTGACTGAACTGAACTGAACTGAACTTGGTGGTTTTAAGGCTATCAGAAACACATTTGTTTATTTGTTTCAAAGTTCTTTTTATGAGCTTTCTTGAAAATCTTCATTTTGTAAAGGCAGTGTAAAATTATGATAGTCTCTGAAGGACAAAACTTAAAATAACATAGTTCAAGATTTGAGTACAGTGTAATTAGGAAATTTGGATATGTTAGTATAACCACTAGAATTATGACTGGTAGCATTATATCAGGACATATCAGATGTTAAGGATTTCATATAAATTTTTGAATATCTGTATTAATGATATTTATCCATACATTATAACCTAAAGTTTGCCTTCAATCATTTGACAATGCTTTTGAATTAAAAATACCAAATAAACTTAATTTAACATTTGTCTCTGAGATGTTTTGGAGATGTTTCTTCGAAGCATCTATCTCTGTCAGCTGGAAGCTAAAACAGCTTAGTTAGATTTTGATATTTGGGAATTTTGTTAGAAATATAAAAAATGTTTTAAAACACAGTATCATAGATCACTGAAAGAATACTTATTCAACCAAAATCATAAAACAGTTAAAGGAAAACAAATAGAGATCACTTAAGGTTGCAGAAACTCACACAGTTTATTATTAAAAAGGAGCACTTTTCCAGGAGCACTTCTCCAGAAATCAAATTCCACTCCTGCACTAGCTTACTTAAGAAAATCCATTTAGTCAACTTTAATCTAAATTTAGGTAATCCTGAATATGGATAAAACCTTTTCCTTTTTCTTTCTAAAATCTCTCAACACTTTCTGTATTCAGCCTGTCTCTCATTTTCCATCTAAATAAAATTAACCGGCTCATACTTTCTTTTTCCTCAATAAAATGTAATTTCATTTTTCATATCTTCTTTCTGAAAACATACATTCCATTTCTTACTGTATACTCAAAGTTACTGTATCATTTCTCATAGCTTTTTAATTCCATGTTTAAATTAGAATCTTCAACTCTTAAAACCTTAATTTTAGTAAAGTTAAGAAGTAAGCAGTTATGAACTGTCTTACACTGGCGTTCTGTAGATTGGTATATAAACACCAGTGATAATTTCTAAAAACATTTGTTTTCTTACAGAGAACATCTCAGGTGATACCAAACATTTTCATTAATATTCCCGAATACTTTGTTTTTCTACTTAGTAATTGATGTCTCAGTATCTTTTAGCTATTTAATAAATTTTCATCACATCAGTTAACATAACTCCAGAATTTTTAAGTTTTCAAATATCTGGAAAGATCATTTTAAGTAGTCACCTCTAAAAGATAAGAGTTTTAACTCTAAAGCTCTTATTTACATTCACTTTTAAGTTTCATTGTATCAAGTTGTTTTCTTGCAAGAGATCCAGTAAGGTCTTTGGAATCAAGATTACCGGGAAGATGTGTATAAGAGACAGATTTAATAAATTTTCATCACATCAGTTAACATAACTCCAGAATTTTTAAGTTTTCAAATATCTGGAAAGATCATTTTAAGTAGTCACCTCTAAAAGATAAGAGTTTTAACTCTAAAGCTCTTATTTACATTCACTTTTAAGTTTCATTGTATCAAGTTGTTTTCTTGCAAGAGATCCAGTAAGGTCTTATTTATTAAACCTAGGTAAAATAATCTTAACAGCATGTCTTATTTTAACCTAAACCTTAATATCAGGTATCAATTTAATATTGACTATTTCTCGATTCATGTGAACCTGAAAGTCATCATGGCCAGTTTCTTTAAAAGTAAGAGCTTTTTATGAAGATTGCTGCTACTGCTCAGTCACTTCAGTTGTGTCTGACTCTGTGTGACCCCATAGACGGGAGCCCACCAGGCTCCCCCGTCCCTTGCTATTTCCTTCTCCAAGGCATGAAAGCGAAAAGTGAAAGTGAAGTCGCTTAGTCGTGTCCAACCTTCAGCCACCCCATGGACTGCAGCCCTCCAGGCTCCTCCATCCATGGGATTTTCCAGGCAAGAGTACTGAAGTGGGCTGCCATAGACCTCTTTTAAAATCAAATTCTAATTATATTTTTTTAGAAGTAGAGATATTTTATATGTATAGTGTGGACACAGATATAAACAGGCAAACTCGAGATCTTGTTGCAGGAATGGGGCTCGAAAGTGGGCTCTTGTCTAACACTCGGAAATGTCCGAGGAGACACATTTGGTGACAAAGCAAGAGATTTTACTGGGAAGGGGCACTTGGGCGGAGAGCCGTAGGGTAGGGGAACCCAGGAGAACTGCTCTGCCACTTGGCTTGGAAGTCTCTGGTTTTATGTTGATGGGATTAGTTTTCGGGTTGTCATTGCTCAGCCAAGATGGACGCCAGAGAGGAGGATTCTGGGAGGTGGTCAGAGGCATAGTGTCTCTTTTTGGTCTTTTCCGAACTCTTTGGGTTGGTAGTGGCTTATTAGTTCCCTGTTCCTTACCAGGACCTCCTGTCGTAAAACAACGCATGCAAATAATTACTAGGGTGCCTGGCCAGGGTGGACGGTTTCATTCAGAGTGCTTCCCCTAACAATCTCAAGGCTTCATTTAAAAGCTTAACTAAGAATCAGGTATTACCATGTAAAGTTCAGTTCAGTTCAGTTCAGTTCAGTCGCTCAGTCGTGTCCGACTCTTTGCGACCCCATGAATCGCAGCACGCCAGGCCTCCCTGTCCATAACCATCTCTCGGAGTTCACTCAGACTCACATCCATCGAGTCAGTGATGCCATCCAGCCATCTCATCCTCGGTCGTCCCCTTCTCCTCCTGCCCCCAATCCCTCCCAGCATCAGAGTCTTTTCCAATGAGTCAACTCTTCGCATGAGGTGGCCAAAGTA
>SJYT01073722.1:0-15741 GCA_006410635.1 Cephalophus harveyi | reverse complement strand
CCAGTTGAGCTGTTTCAAATCCTGAAAGATGATGCTGTGAAAGTGCTGCACTCAATATGCCAGCAAATTTGGAAAACTCAGCAGTGGCCACAGGACTGGAAAAGGTCAGTTTTCATTCCAATTCCAAAGAAAGGCAATGCAAAAGAATGCTCCAATTACCGCACAATTGCACTCATCTCACATGCTAGTAAAGTAATGCTCAAAATCCTCCAAGCCAGGCTTCAGCAATACGTGAACCGTGAACTCCCTGATGTTCAAGCTGGCTTTAGAAAAGGCAGAGGAACCAGAGATCAAATTGCCAACATCCGCTGGATCATGGAAAAAGCAAGAGAGTTCCAGAAAAACATCTATTTCTGCTTTATCGACCATGTAAAGTTACTAGTTTACAAACAGTTGGAATACATTAAAGTTGCTTGCTGAGTTAATTAAGGCTTACTATCTGTAAGGTGTGGCTGAGGAAACAATCTCAGCAGCTTGGATTTAAAACTGCCACACTTTTTCCCTTGGTTTCAGATCTTGCCAATGGCTTGAGCTAATTCAGGTCTTTATGGCCTACATTTACATTTCTGTTTTTTCAGACGTTTGTGAGACAAAAACAGTTTCTTAGTTTCCCAACTTTAGAGTTTAACTTATTATGCTTTCAAAGGTTTATATAAGGCATTTAGCAAAGACCTTTCTGAGATTATAAATTAAACAAAAGCAAAATCACTATTTTTATTTTTATTAGCCCTTGCACGTTAGTCCCCAGGTTTACTAATTTTGTATGGCTCAGATAACTGTTGCAGGGAGGAAGCCAATTCTGACTCCATGTTGGAAACGTTTCTTTGACTTGGTTTTCATTGCTTTAATCATACTTAATAGCTTGCCTCAGAGGACATTCCCCGTCTGCTTGACTATAAACTAAAATGCTTTTGTTCAGCTCATAGAGAAATAATCCATCCCTGCCTACCTGTGAATGGCTTAAAAAAAAAAAAAAAAAAAAAGGAGAGATTAACACACCCTTTTCCAAAGGCTGGCTCTTCCTGGAGATGTTTTGCAAGACTAAAGACCCTTACTTCCTCGCTGACTCTCCCTCTCTGTGTTGCCTGTTGACTTTAGTTCCTCATTGCTTTCTCTCTCGGGCTCTATAAAAGATCCTGGCATCCAGACCTCCACAAGATGGTCGTTTTGAGGAGCTAGCCTGCCATCTGCTCAGTCTTCTGGCTTCCGAATAAAATTTTTTCCCTGCCTCAACACCTCATCTCTGGGATTCATTGGCCTGTCCTGTGACAAGTAGAGTGAGTTTGGTCTGAGTAACAAACTATTGGCTTCCTCAGTTGTCTATCCCACAGTATAATTAAATGAGAGCTGTAACTGCCTTATATAAAGCCCATTTAATTATACCAATTTTATATCCTTTTATCTAAATTCCACCAACTTTAATACCTTTAACTTTAGTTTTCATTAGGATCTAAACAGTAAGCTTTGGTCCTAGAGGAGCGGTTTTAGAAGGTTTTTTTCTTTTCCCTGTCCAATTACCTACTTTTATATATAAAGCTCTGGGATTCCCAGAGTGTGGTTTAAGCCAAGGAGTTCTGGCCCTTTTGCCTAACTGTCCCAAATAATTATTGGTCAGATATCTCTGTAAATTTTTCTAGCCCCTTAAATACATAAGTTAAAACTCTTATAAATAAAACAGACTTGATTTGCTTTAAAGATGGGGATTAGTAGGGGATCTCTTCTGGCCCATTTAAACTTCAGTTCAGTTCAGTCTCTCAGTTGCGTCCGACGCTTTGTGACCCCAAAAATCGCAGCACGCCAGGCCTCCTTGTCCATCACCAAATCCCAGAGTTCACTCAGACTCACGTCCATTGAGTCCGTGATGCCATCCAGCCATCTCATCCTCGGTTGTCCCCTTCTCCTACCACCCCTAATCCCTCCCAGCTTCAGAATCTTTTCCAATGAATCAACTCCTTGCATGAGGTGGCCAAAGTACTGGAATTTCAGCTTTAGCATCAGTCCTTCCAAAGAACACCCAGAGCTGATCTCCTTCAGAATGGACTGGTTGGATCTCCTTGCAGTCCAAGGGACTCTCAAGAGTCTTCTCCAACACCACAGTTCAAAAGCATCAATTCTTCGGTGCTCAGCCTTCTTCACAGTCCAACTCTCACATCCATACATGACCACAAGAAAAACCATAGCCTTGACCAGATGGACCTTAGTCAGCAAAGTAATGTCTCTGCTTTTGAAAATACTATCTAGGTTGGACATAACTTTTCTTCCAAGGAGTAAGCGTCTTCTAATTTCATGGCTGCAGTCACCATCTGCAGTGATTTTGGAGCCCAGAAAAATAAAGTCTGACATTGTTTTATGTTGGCAATTTGATCTCTGGTTCCTCTGCCTTTTCTAAAGCCAGCTTGAACATCAGGGAGTTCCCAGTTCACGTATTGCTGAAGCCTGGCTTGGAGAATTTTGAGCGTTACTTTACTAGCGTGTGAGATGAGTGCAATTGTGCAGTAGTTTGATCATTCTTTGGCATTGCCTTTTTTGGGATTGGAATGAAAACTGACCTTTTCCAGTCCTATGGCCACTGCTGAGTTTTCCAAATTTGCTGGCATATTGAGTGCAGCACTTTCACCACATCATCTTCCAGGATTTGAAACAGCTCAACTGGAATTTGATCACCTCCAGTAGCTTTCTTTGTAGTGATGCTGCCTAAGGCCCACTTGACTTCACATTCCAGGATGTCTGTCTGGCTCTAAGTGAGTGATCACACCATCGTGATTATCCAGGTCGTGAAGATCTTTTTTGTACAGTTCTTCTGTACATTTAAACTTAGATAGTGTAATAATGTCAAATCTTCTTTTCATGACATGAATGTCTATTTTATTTACCCAATTTCAACTAACCATCCAAAGATTTCTTTATTCACTTGCAGTAACTCCTTTTTAAAAAAATTCTTGTTGTTCAGTCGCTTAGTCGTGTCTGACTCATTGTGACCCCATGGACCCCAGTACACCAGGCTTCCCTGTCCTTCACCATCTCCTGGAGTTTGCTCAGACTCATGTCCATTAAGTTGGTGATGTCATCCAACCATCTCATCCTCTGTCATCCCTTTCTCCTCCCACCTTTAATCTTTCCCAGCATTTCCCAACTAGTCCATTGTTCTGTATTTGTGTGGATCACAACAAACTGTGGAAAATTCTTAAAGAGATGGCAATACCAGACCACCTCACCTGCCTTTTGAGAAACCTGTATGCAGGTCAAGAAGCAACATTAGAACTGGACATGAAACAACAGACTGGTTCCTAATCAGTAAAGGAGCATGTCAAGGCTGTATATTGCCGGAGTCCAGCTCCAGCAGCCAGGGATTCAACCTGAAGAGTTAAACGGTGTTGGCCAGAGAAATGAGGCAGACTCTCAGTTTTCTTGGACTGCCCATTTATTTCAAGTTTAAGATTCACTTTTATACTTTTACAAAAACATTAGGTCAGAGGTTTGACATTTTCAGTTCCCCCTTTCCTAGATTCATTATCTCCATAAATCACTGTTGCTCTTCAAACAGAGTTCCTGCTTCAGGGATTCTCTTGGAATCAGCTTTACCATGTATTATCTACCTTCTCTAATGTGTCCTATAGTTAACTTGTGATTACATTGTAACTCATGCTACATTCCTCAATTTACTACTTATCTTCCTAAATCCTGTTTGCCCCTAACATCCTGAGCTCACTAGTTCTTAAAAAGGCTTCTAGCTATAGTGTCTCTAAAAATCCTAACTTCTATAAGCTATAGTAAAATAGGCTAACTTTACAACATTCCTTAAATCTTTAACTTCTAACTATTTTAATTATTTCTAAGCCCTAAATTCAGTAAACTCCTTTACCATAAACATTTTCCTCACAAATAGGCTTCAGATAGCAATCTCCCATGGCCTCGAGCTGCCGCCTATGTGCTCATCCTGGAACACTCTTTTGTAAAAGTCCTTAAACAAATGTCAATGATTAACTTTATGAATTATTTTCTGAGCACAACTGCAGAAGGCTTTGTACCTTTTCATGCTCCTCTCAAGAGCAATAAGCACCTTAATATTCCTTTTCAGTCAACTCAGCCGAGGAGAGAAAAAAACAAGTCAGGATTACAAGGCCTAATTCCTTCATCCTGGGACCGTGCCTGCGGAATGAGGAGAGGGGTCTGGGGCCGTGCCTCCATTTTGTCAGTAACGCCTAACGCGGCTCCCAACAGTATATTGTCACCCTGCTTATTTAACTTACATGCAGAGTACATCATGAGAAATGCCAGGCTGGATGAAGCACAAGCTGGAATCAAGATTACCGGGAGAAATATCAATATCCTCAGATATGCAGATGACACCACCCTTATGGCAGAAAGTGAAGAGGAACTAAAGAGCCTCTTGATGAAAGTGAAAGAGGAGAGTGAAAAAGGTGGCTTCAAACTCAACATTCAGAAAACAAAGATCATGGCATCCAGTCCCATCACTTCCTGGTAAATAGGTGGTGAAACAATGGAAACAGTGAGAGACTATTTTTTGGGGCTCCAAAATCACTTCAGATGGTGACTGCAGACATGAAATTAAAAGACGCTGCTCCTTGGAAGGAAACCTATGACCAACCTAGACAGCACATTAAAAAGCAGAGACATTACTTTGTCAGCAAAGGTCCGTCTAGTCAAAGATACGGTTTTTCCAGTGCTGTGTATTTACCCTTCCTTACGATCCCTAAGTAGTCATGTATGGATGTGAGAGTGGGACCATAAAGAAAGCTGAATGCTGAAGAACTGATGCTTTTGAACTGTGGTGTTGGAGAAGACTCTTGAGAGTCCCTTGGACTGCAAGGAGATCAAACCAGCCAATCCTTAAGGAAATCAGTCTTGAATATTCATTGGAAGGACTGATCCTAAAGTTGAAGCTCCAATAATTGGCCACCTGTTGCAAAGAACTGACTCACTGGAAAAGACCCTGACGCTGGGAAAGACTGAAAGCAGGAGGAGAAGGGGACGACAAAGGATGAGATGGTTGGATGGCATCACCAACTCAATGGACATGAATTTGAGCAAGCTCTGGGAGTTGGTGATGGACAGGGAGGCCTGGTGTGCTGCAGTCCATGGGGTCGCAGAGTTGGACATGACTGAGCGGCTGAATTAAACTGAATTGTTCTATATCCGGTTCTAACTATTGCTTCTTGACCTGAAAACAGGTTTCACAGGAGACAGGTAAAATGGTTTGGTCGTCGCATCTCTTTAAGAATTTTCCACAGTTCATTGTGATCTACACAGTCAAAGGCCTTAGTGTAGTCACTGAAGCAGAAATAGATGTTTTTCTGTAATTTTCTAGCTTTTTCTATGATCCAACATGTATTGGCAGTTTAATCTCTGGTTCCTCTGTCTTTTCTAAATCCAACTTGTACATCTTATACAAAAAAAAAAAAAAAAATAATTCTGCTTTGGAAACAATATCTAGACTTTCCTTCCAAGGTTTTGCTATTGATTTTATAGTGCTCTTATTAGCATCTGTAGGATGAATTGAGGTAAAGTAAAGGCTACAAGGGTTATGAATGAAGCTGGTTAGTTTTTCTAGTTTGTTCTAGACAAAAGAAATTCTCAGGTTAAACATTAGATGTTTTCCTCATTTTTAATATGATTTTTGTTTTATTGGTACCAACAAAACAGCTGTTTACAATGAGAGTACCCTACATTTCCTAATCTGCTAGTTTCTCTAATTTTAAAAGGATCCATTATTTGGCCACCAGTAAATTAAATTTCAGCAGAGATTCATACCATGCAAAAAGACTTGGAATCAAACCCAAGTCTCTTGTGTCTCTAGCATTGGCAGGAAGATTCTTTATGTCTGGTGCCCCCTGGGAAGTTCAACCTCTTATAGGCCAAACACGAACAAATAAAACACAGAACAATCTAGGATGATCAGGTAGAACATTTACATCTCAAAGACACAGAGAAATAATAGCTTCCCCCTCGAAGGCCTTTGTTTAAGGTTTTACCAAGCTGGCTTTTAATGTAATAGAAGAGTCCCATCAATTTTTAGGGCTTCTCTGGTGGCTCAAACGGTGAAGACTCTGCCTGCAATGCAGGAGATCTGGGTTTGATCCCTGGGTCAGGAACATCCTCTGCAGAAGGGAATGGTTACCTACTCTAGTATTGTTACCTGGAGAATTCGTCGGAGAGAGGACCCTCGCAGGCTACCATCCATGAGGTTGCAAAGAGCTGGACATGACTGAGCAACCAACACTTTCACTTTCCTTTTAGCATAATTTCTCCAATTATGGTCTATCTTCTCTAGTTAAGTAGGTACTTGGCCAGAATGAACTCTGTAGATACTGTCCTTGAATCTGGGGTGTTAGTTGGAGATTGACTTTCTGACGCCCATTGTTTTGCTTCTGAGAGATTTTGAGTTGAATATGTCAGAGATAAAATTACTAGTGAAATTATGTGGTGGGCCTGTGTGTGACTTGTGAGCCTGATTCCTCCGGGAGTCACCCCTGAGTTGTTTTAGCTCATCGTGTGTGTCTCAGAGTCTGTCTCTGGTAGTCTGAGACCAGTGTGGTTGCTCAGATTGCTGAATGGCCAGTTCTTATTTGTGACCCCCAGGCAAGCAAGTGTTTTAATGAGTGACTTTCCCTATGGGACCACTGCATAGTATGAGGACTCAGCCTCAACCACCCCCATAAATTTCTTAGTCACCTGAGAAAACCATAACTACCTGGGAGAAGTTTTGTCCCTTTTGTTTGAAGCAAAGCTCTCATGGAATATCTTCACTTTTATTCTGACAAATTCTGTTAAGGCAACCAAACTGAGGAAGATCATCAAGTCAGGCTCTGACTTTACCACTTAAGACAGACCACTCAGCTTCCTACTTCAGAACAACCTCGGTGTCTTTCCTTTGAGCCCCCAGGTATTCCTTGGTATCTTTCAACCATCCCCTGACCCAGTACCTTTCTGTTGGGTGGGGATTTCCCTGATATCTTTCAACCAGTGTCGCCAGGGTCGTTCAACTGGGCAAGTATTCCTTGTTAACTTTCGATCAAGCCCCACCTAGTATCTAGACCCCTGGGTGGCTATACTTCAGTGTCTTTCAACTGAGAGGGGACAGGTACCTGCTATACCCCACAAGATAAAACTCAGGATCATCAACCAGTATGGGAGATCTGAGAACCAGGAGAGACTCACTCAAATTTGTTCAGACTCCTGAGGAAGTGAATGGGCAAGAGGGGCCTCTGTTGGTATCAAGGCTCTGGATCCTTGTAGAGTTTAGGCAGAGGAGAGGAATCTGCTTAGGGTCCTGTTGCGTTGGTCACCAAAACTGTTGACTAAGAAAAAAATAGTCCCAACCTGAAGGTGGGGCATATTTTATTTTGTGGAAATGTTTAGGATTTCAAGCCCAGGAGGCAGCATCTTAGGTAGCCCCGAGAAACAGCCTTAAGGAGGCATGGAAAGGAGTCGGGATGTATAGAAGTTTGTAACAATAGGGGTAAGTCGTTTGAATGTCAAAGATTATTATTAAGTAAGAAAAACCAGATATCAAGTTAAGGAATTTAGTGCTCTCCTATGTATGGGAACATGCAAGAGTCTGGGATTTTTGAAGTCATTCTTTTCATATGCACCTCAGCTATCTGGGGCCAGCATCCTGTGATTTCGATTTCTCTTGTCTGGAAAATCCCATGGACGGAGGAGCCTGGTAGGCTTCAGTCCATGGGGTCACTAAGAGTCGGACACGACTGAGCATCTTCACTTTCACTTTCACTTTCATGCATTGGAGAAGGAAATGGCAACCTGCTCCAGTGTTCTTGCCTGGAGAATCCCAGGGATGGGGGAGCCTGGTGGGCTGCCGTCTGTGGGGTCGCATAGAGTCAGACACAACTGAAGCAACTTAGCAGCAGCAACAGCATCCCCCTGAGCTCCTCAGCAATCACACTGGGGTTGGGGGTGGGTGGCGGCATCTGCTCCATCACAGGCATTGTTTTCACTTTTGAGAGCCCTCATTCACATTTGGAGGCCCTCGCTGATGGCTGTGACATTCTTGTTTACTGATATACCAGGAAATATTTCATATCACATGCCTTTGAAATGTGCTCTTTCAGGGTGCTTGGAATTGTGGGCCAGGGCTCTGGTGTCTATTGTGTGCAGATTTGTTCACCATTGAGGGCCCACCCCCATAGCTGCAAAACTTACCCACTGACCACCTGTTGGTACTGTTCCTGTGTTCGTGTATTGTTCATACATAGTAGTGTCACTTTGATGGGTCTGGCCTGTGCACCCAGAAGTTGGAAGTGGGATATCTGGGAACAAACTAACTTGGTAGTGGAAAAGTAAGCAGGAAGGAATATGTGAATATTGGCACTCAGGTTTGTTGGGTTTGGTAAAACCACAAGTTCCCTGGTTGCTGCTGCTGCTAAGTCACTTCAGTCGTGTCCGACTCTGTGCGACCCCATAGACAGCAGCCCAGCAGGCTCTCCTGTCCCTGGGTTTCTCCAGGCAAGAACACCGGAGTGGGTTGCCATTTCCTTCTTCAATGCATGAAAGTGAAAAGGGAAAATGAAGTCGCTCAGTCATGTCTGACTCTTAGCGACCCTGTGGACTGCAGCCTACCAGCCTCCTCTGCCCATGGAATTTTCCAGGCAAGAGTACTGGAGTGGGGTGCCATTGCCTTCTCCGAGTTCACTGGTTAGGTTATTGCTTTTCCACTGATCTCTAACTCCCACTTTACCTCCCTGGCTCCCAAATATTTTATATTTGAAAAGGTATAAGTTCACCCAAATTAAGGCAATTTTGAAAGAGCTATTACTGGTCTGAATGTGGAATCTTAGGCAAGTGACTGTTCTAAACTCTCTTTTCTTGTATGTAATTAAAAACTGGAGAACAATTCCTGATTCACAGGAATGTTTGTGACTAAATTAAAGTGCTCAGTCACTAAGTCATGTCCAACTCTTTGTGACCCTATGAACTGTAGCCATCAGGCTCCTCTCTTCATGGGATTTTCCAGGCAAGAATACTGGAGTGGGTTGACATTTCCTCCTCCAGATTGAGTTAAAGTATCAATATATAAAATGGTCTGTCAGACTACCTTATGTGGCACCTAGTAAGCCCCTGATAGACAGATACATTGTCATTCTTCCTCTTGAAAATTTGTGCTCATGGTTTAGAATTCATATGTTAATAATGATTTTTCTCTAGATTTCTCTTGTTTTTACATAACTTCTGTTATATTTGTGATTTAGTGTTCAAATCCTTTGTAGTAAAAATACATCTCTGGCAAACATTTTAAAAAATCTGTCATTCATACACATTACCATTGCTATCTTAATACTAATCTTTAGAGTAAGGATGCTGCTGCAGTTTAAAGATGTATCACAGGAGCTTCTGACCATCATTTGAGTCTCCCTGAGAACAGTAAAGAGTTGGGAACAGTTGAGTTTCATTTTCTACTGCAGAAAAAAAAGTAAACACTGCTTCTGAAATTACATGTTTTTCTTTTTAACCTTTATATCTGGTAAACATAATTTTGACCTCAACTACGTGCCAGACTGGCTTCTGTAAATGGAAATTAAACTAAACAAATAACTAATGGGGCTTGTGGGGACCCATGCCAGCAGTTGTTGTTACACGCTAAAGAAAGGGGGATGTGTTCTTTCATGTTCTTGACATGAAAATGAGGGCCCATTAGAGGGATTTCTGATTTTAAAAGGTAGAAATGAAGCTGAATGGGACATTATGGTTCCCCACTTGTCTGCCCCTGCCCATGTCCTCAGTTCACCTTTTGTCTGTAAATAAACATTACCCAAAGGATAAGTTGAATCAGAAAAGTGAGAAAATGCAGAAGCAAAGAAAAGCAAGCAAATAGGACAAAATAATGATAGTTTAGTCATTAAGCATAGTTAAGGGCCTTTACTTCCTCCTCAGGGGCTATACATAATATTCTGAGCCATATGCTTTGAGCTGGTTTGTAGATACTGAAATCCCAACAAGGTAGAAGAAGTTAACTGCATGATGACCAGACTGTATCCATGAGATAAGCTCCCGCAACTCTGAGAACTGGCCTCAGAGAAGTGGGAACAAGCTGACCCTGGAACTGAAGACAAAGTGTACTTAAAGCAATCAAGATGATGCTGATCAGACAACTGCATGACCAACTTCAAGATGATTATCGGAGCTGACTGCTGTTTCTGCACATCGTTCCTCCTTCTGCTTATACACCCCTGAAGTTCACCTTTAAAAGCTCTAACCCATTGGTTGTCAGTGTCAGAGGCTATCAGTCAGCCTTTGGCTTTGAGTCCCACCAGCCCTCCCCTTGGTTTGCCCTCCTCCAAAATAAAGCAAACTTTCCCTTCCACCAACTTTGCCTTTCAAGTATTGGTTTTAGAGAGGCCAGCAGCAGGACCCTATTGTTTACTAACACAAAAAATACTTAGATTTAGGGAAATTTTAAAGTAAAATGAAGATTAAGTTCCACTGTCTTCTGTACAGATAAATTACAATTGACAGATTATTACTTTTTTAATCCTTAGAATATTAAGGATGTAGTTAAAATAGCAGTTGTCAAGCTGTACATTTGTTTTGATAGACATGAAGCTTCATGAAAATGAGGGTGTTATGGGTTGAATTGTGTCTCCCCAAAAGATGAAGTCCTAAGCCCTGGAACTTCAGAATGGGACATTTGGGAATAAGGTTAGGTTGGATGTGATTAATTAAGGTCATACTGTAATAGGGTAGGCTCTTAATCCAATATAGCTGTTGTTGTTAGAAGAGAGACAGGGACACAGGGAGAGAGATGACCATGTAATGATGGAGGCAGAGATTAGAGTGAGGCATTTGTAAGCCAAAGAACGTTAAAGATTGCTAGCAAACAGTCAAAGCTAAAGGAGGCAAGGAAAGATTCTTCCCAGAGTCTCAGCTTGGCCCTGCTAACCCTTGATGATGGATTGGTGGCCTCGAGAACTGTGATACACTCAGGAGATAGAAACCAGACGGTGAATTGATAGGGAAAGTTTAAAGAACTACTACCAACCGTGAAAGTGGGATTAATGAGAGATTGCCTCATAAAAACTAAAGAGAATTCTAAAGAATATAGGAATAGCCAGTATGAGGAGCAGCCCCATTTCTATGGCTAAGCGGATACTCAAGAAACCACTGTTACTGTCCATGTATTGCTATGTAAAAAGTGGCCCCCAAACTTAATCATGTAATAAAAATGTATTATCTCACATAGACTCTGAGGGTCAGGAATCCAGTTGCTATAGGCTAAAGTCCAGATGCCTATTTGTTATTGGTTGTCCATAGGTTTAGGTTTTGTAACTTCGAGGCGTTTACGGGCTTAGGTTTTAGTTCACTTACGTAGGCCCTTAGAAGTGCCACCTTCAGTCAGCGTTAGAGTTAAGTTGCTCTTTGTCATGAAACTCGTAGGTTATGGTGTCCGGTTCATGGAAGAATTGTGTTTGCTGTTCATCTCATTGTTCACTCGTATCTGTTTCTCCAAGAGCAGCGAGACCGTGTGATATACTGCTGATGGCTGTGAGCATATGTTTAAGATGGTTGAGAGAACATAGCCCGCTAGGGAGACTGATGAGGACTATTAGGAGGATAAGACCAAGTGACTGAGTTTTCAGCCAGGGCCCCATGAACCAAACTAGTTGGTATCAGCTAAATCAAAGAATATACCTGAGGCGCATCAACCTGTTTTAGACAAGTGTCTTATTTCCTAATTTCTTACATTTGCTACAGTGTCAGAGGTATGTCCAGATACAGCAGAAGGTACTGGCTTTGGTGCACACTCCTTGTTCAGCCAGTAAATGATCTAAGCAGTTCTGTTATCTAGAACTACCTTAGCAAGAAAACCTAGTGACTTTTGTTGCGCAGCTATGGCCTCAGGAATAGATTTAGTGATAGTTGCCAGAGTTAAGGAACATTATGTTATACATTAGCATAGAGAAAAAACAAGTAGTGAAAAAGCAAAAAGAATAAAGGGTTTTTTTTGTTTTTTTTTGAGATGAAGATCTTGTTCTGGGATCTCAGGAGATGCCATCTGCTTCTGGGTAGGAATCTCCCTGGTCAGTTTCATTTTATATCTCCAGCTGGTGTGCGGTTCCAAGAATCCAGAGGAGCCCTTTTTAATTGAGGGCTGTGGACTCAAGATTCAAGGCCCTGAAATTTGGCTGCTGTCTGAGTATAAGGAAGAATTGGTATGGTCCCTTCAAGGGCATTCAAGAACAATCACTAACAAGTGATCCAAATCAAAAAGTTGGGGAGAAAATTGGAAATATTACTTTGGAAAATCATAACCAGGTATTTGAAAAAACTAGAAGAGTTCAGGATCCAGTCCAGTTTACATGTATATAACAAACCTCAAAGACAGTGAACAGGACTAAAATCTGATATGCACAAGGTTGTGTTACCATTTTCTACCAGACCACCTTTCCTGTCTCCTGTGGGCAGGTCAAGAAGCAACAGTTAGAACTGGACATAGAATAACAGGCTGGTTCCAGATTGGAAAAGGAGTACATCAAGGCTGTGTATCATCACCCTGCTTATTTAACTTATATCAGAGTACAGAATGCGAAATGCTGGTTGCATGGATCACAAGCTGGAATCAAGATTCCTGGGAGAAACAGCAGCAACCTCAGATATGCAGATGATACTACTCTAATGGCAGAAAGTGAAGAGGAGCTAAAGAGCCTCTTGATGAAGGTGAAAGAGGAGAGTGAAAAAGCTGGCTTAAAACTCAACATTTAGAAAACTAAGATCATGGAGTCTGGTCCCATCACTTCATGGCAAATGGGAAAAAGTGGAAGCAGTACAGATTTTATTTTCTTGGGCTCCAAAGTCACTGCAGATGGTGACTGCAGGCATAAAATTAAAAGGCGCTTGCTCCTTGGAAGAAAAGCTATGACAAACCTAGACAGCATACTAAAAAGCAGAGAGATCAATTTGCCAACAGAAGTCTATATAGTCAAAGCTATGGTTTTTCTATCATGTATGGACGTGAGAGTTGGACCATAAAGAAAGCTGAGTGCAGAAGGATTGGTAGTTTCAAACTGTGGTCCTGGAGAAGACTTGTGAGAGTCCCTTGGACTGCAAGGAGATCAAACCAGTCAATCCTAAAGGAAATCAACCCTGAATGGTCATTGGAAGGACTGATGCTGAAGCTGAAGCTCCAGTACTTTGGCCACCTGATGCAAAGAACTGACTCCTCAGAAAAGACCCTGACGCTGGGAAAGATTGAAGGTGAAAGAGAAGGAGATGGTCAGATAGCATCATCAACTCAATGGACATGAATTTGAGCAAACTCTGGGAGATAGTGAAGGACAGTGAAGCCTGATGTGCTTTATGTAGTCCACGGGGTTGCAAAGAGTTGGACATGACTTAGTGACTGGACAACAGTGATAATTTTTTTTTTTTCTCTGCAATCAACATCATTTCTATTTAAGATAATTGTAGTAAGGCTTATTTGTTCGCAAAATAAGTCATCTCATTAAACTTGGTCTGTCTTAGTGAGGGAGACCTCCTGGGGGTTGTCAAGGATCTCCTTCTGACAGTGGAACTGTTAAAAGATAAACTGAGGCATATTGCAAATGCTAAGAGTTAAGGGAGCACAAGTTGATTTGGATCAGGAAACGCCCAAGTGAAAGTGGTTAGGAGCACTTTCCTGACAGGAGCCAGGGGAACAATGTGGGATTAGGGGCACTGGCTATGAACAGCTGAATGTCCCCGTAACTTAATTCCAAATAGGTGGTTCCTCTGTATTGAAATTCTTCCCTATCAGTGGTTCCTTATCTGTGGCTGTAGCCAACCAGCAATTGTGTGGTACTGTAGTATTTACTGTTGAAAAAATCCATGTACAGGTGGACCTGAGTGGTTCAAACCTGTCTAGTTTAAGGGTCAACTGTATAGAAAAGTGTGAAAGCAAAGCAAGGACCTTCTTGATTGGCTGTGACTTAAAGCCTAGTTGTCTCTGTGGTTGGTTGACCTTGGTGTTTGGATTTCATAACCTTGAGGCACCTACAGGTTTAGGTTTTGGTTTGCTGAATTAAATTGCCACGGCTTCAGAGCTGCCTCAGTCTAATGAATCTGAAAATGAATGGGCTTTGCCAGGCTAAGGGGAGTACTTACTGAGTGAAAGGAGAGGGGAGTAAAATCTAACTGCTGAGGAGGGAGTGTGAGTAACATTGGGTGGTAACCAGGATGGAAAGGCAGATTGGAGCCCATTCTGAAGGACTTGATGGGTCCTAAGGATTTTAAAAGTTTTAAAATACAGAAGTGAAGATAAAGAGAATTTTTACTTGTCTTCTATAACTTGGCATTATCTTGAACTGTTGGAAATGCTTCATTTTATACTTCTTCACTTAATTTTCTATATTTTTGTTTAGAAGTGTGTTCTTTTCACTTCAGAATTTGTTCAGTGTCACAATATATCACAGAAACCTAAGAAAATAGCAGTTTTCAGTTGCCCAGAAATTATAATTATTTTTTCTTCATTCAAATAAGCTAATATGGGCGTTTCTCCTCAGAGTGAGATTTTTGGACCCAAAACATCAGCCTTTCCTCCAGCCAGTTTTCAGTTTGTGCTGTGGAAAGATATTGACATAAAAGTAGAATTGAAAGATTATGTAGGGGGACTAGAAGATGTTGCAAATCAACATTTCCCATCTGGTGGGAACAACGTGTGAAGTAAGAGCCCTTCACATGAGAACGTGAACTGACCTAGGCATGACTCCTACATTTCTGCCACTTATTAGCTATGCTGTGTAAGACTTAGCACATAGCATAAGTCTCTTGAGGTGTGTACTGAGTCTCTTGAGGTGTGTCCGACTCTTTGCACCCTATGAACTTTAACCCCACCAGGCTCTTCTGTCCATGGGATTCTCCAGGCAAGAATACTGCACTGGGTGGCCTTTTCTTTCTCCAGGGGATCTTCCTGATGCAGGGATCAAATGCCTCTCTTATGTCTCCTGCATAGGCAGGTGGGTTCTTTACCACAGGTGCCACCTGGGAAGCGTGTTATTAGCATAGACCTTGAACAAGTGATTTGGGCAATGATAGTCTCTTCCTCATAGGTTGTGCCTATTTAATTAGCTAATGCATATAAACACTTAGAATGATGTTCATTAATATAGGATAATAGCATTTATGTCATCAGCTTGTAGTAAAAGGTTAAGTTGAAAAGGTAATTGAAGTTGTTAGTATAATATTGTGATAATATACTATATTGATTGAAACTTTATGTAGTAGTTGTGGTATAACCTGTTCCTCTTTAGCTGCAGTTCAGTTCAGTTCAGTCACTTAGTCGTGTCCGCCTGACATTGCGACCCCATGAATCGCAGCACGCCTGGCCTCCCTGTCCATCACCATCTCCGAGAGTTCATTCAAACTGTCGTCCATATAGTCCGTGATGCCATCCAGCCATCTCATCCTTGGTCGTCCCCTTCTCCTCCTGCCCCCAATCCCTCCCAGCATCAGAGTCTTTTCCAATGAGTCAGCTCTTCACATGAGGTGGCCAAAGTACTGGAGTTTCAGCTTTAGCATCATTCCTTCCAAAGAACACCCAGGGATGATCTCCTTTAGAATGGACTGGTTGGATCTCCTTGCAGTCCAAGGGACTCTCAAGAGTCTTCTCCAACACCACAGTTCAAAAGCATCAATTCTTCGGTGCTCAGCTTTCTTCACAGTCCAACTCTCGCATCCATACATGACCAGTGGAAAAACGATAGCCTTGACTAGACGGACCTTTGTTGGCAAAGT
>SJYT01073717.1:319472-330465 GCA_006410635.1 Cephalophus harveyi | reverse complement strand
CAGTAGTAGATATAATGGTCATCTGAGTTAAATTCACCCATTCCAGTCCATTTTAGTTCGCTGATTCCTAGAATGTCGACGTTCACCCTTGCCATCTCTTGTTTGACCACTTCCAATTTGCCTTGATTCATGGACCTGACATTCCAGCTTCCTATGCAATATTGCTCTTTACAGCATTGGACCTTGCTTCTATCACCAGTCACATCCACAACTGGGTATTGTTTTTGCTTTGGCTCCATCCCTTCATTCTTTCTGGAGTTATTTCTCCACTGATCTCCAGTAGCATATTGGGCACCTACTGACCTGGGGAGTTCCTCTTTCAGTATCCTATCATTTTGCCTTTTCATACTGTGCATGGGGTTCTCAAGGCAACGATACTGAAGTGCTTTGCCATTCCCTTCTCCAGTGGACCACATTCTGTTAGATCTCTCCACCATGACCCGCCCATCCTGGGTGGCTTAGTTTCGTTGAGTTAGACAAGACCGCGGTCCTAGTGTGACCAGATTGACTAGTTTTCTGTGATTATGGTTTCAGTGTGTCTGCCCTCTAATACCCTCTTGCAACACCTATCGTCTTACTTGGGTTTCTCTTACCTTGGACGTGGGGTATTTCTTCACAGCTGCTCCAGCAAAGTTCAGCTGCTGCTCCTTACCTTGGATGAAGGGTATTTTACATTATATTATGGCTATTTCCTTATTTATGAATGCTTATACTGGAATTTTGATATGTTAATGTGCTAGAATTTATTTAATCAGGCTCCTATTGTTGGACATTTGTAGTTTTTCCCATTTTTTGCTTATCATAAGTAACACCATGCTGAACATTAATGTAAAAAAAAAAAAAAAAAAAAACGCTCTTCCTGAAGATTTCCTTATGGTAAACTAAGGGTGGAAGTAGTAGATCAAGGGATATTTTTAAGACACTTAATACATATCATCAAATTGCCTTCTAGTAAACTTACACAACAAATCTCAGCAGTATATGACACTGCCCATTTTGTGACAACCTCACTCATACTAAGTATTCTCTTTTAAAACATCCTTGCCAACAGGATTTTAAAATGAAACTTGACAAGCTGATTTTCAAGTTCAGTGGAAAAGAAAATTTGAAAAAATAGCCTAGAAAATTGAGAAAAAGAATAGCTACGGGTGTGAATTTACAGTAGTATTTTAAATGATGTGACACAAAATCTAGAAGAGATTTATAGATCCATGCTACATGCTATTTTTCCCAAAGTGTGCAAAAGACCTAAACAGACATTTCTCCAAAGAAGGCATACAGATGACTAATAAACACATGAAAAGATGCTCAACATCACTCATTATTAGAGAAATGTAAATCAAAACCACAATGAGGTATCATCTCACACTGGTAAGAATGAACATCATCAAAAAGTCTATAAACAATAAATATTGGACAGGGTGTGGAGACAAGGAAACCCTCTTATACTGTTGGTGGGAATGCAAACTGGTACAGCCACTGTAGAGAACAGTTTGGAGATTTCTTAAAAAATTGAGAATAGAACTGCCATATGACCTAGCAATCCCACTTCTGGCCATATACCCCGAGAAAACCAGAACTGAAAGAGACACATGGACACATGTACCCCAGTGTTCACTGTACACTATTTACAACAGTTAGGACACGACAGTAACCTAGATGTCCACCAGCAGATGAATCGATAAGGAAGTTGTGGTACATACATGCAATGAAATATTACTCAGCTATAAAAAGGAACGCATTTGAATCAGTTCTAATGAGGTGGATGAACCTGGAGCCTATTATACACAGTGAAGTAACTCAGAAAGAGAAAGACAAATACTGTATATTAACACATAAATGTGTAATTTAAAAAGACGGTAACAACAATCCTATATGTAGGGCAGCAAAGGAGAAAGAGATGTAAAGAACAGACTTTTGAACTCAGTGGGAGAAGGCAAAGGTGGGATGATTTGAGAAAATATCATAGAAACATGTATAATACCATATGTAAGGGCTTCCCTGGTGGCTCAGATGGTAAAGAATCCATCTGCAATGCAGGAGATCTGAGTTCAATCCCTGGGTTGGGAAGATCCCCTGGAGGAGGGCATGGCAACCCACTCCAGTATTCTTGCCTGGAGAATCCTCCTGGACAGAGGACCCTGGTGGGCTACAGTCCATAGGGTCAAAAGAGTTGGACACAACTGAGTGACTAAGCACCCACCACCATATGTAAAATAGATGACCAGTGCAGATTCAATGCATGAAGCAGGATACCCAAAGCAGGTGCCCTGGGACAGCCCAGAGGGACAGGGTGAGGAGGGAGGTGAGAGGGGGGTTCAGGATGAGGGGACACATGTATACCTGTGGCAAATTCATGTTGATGTATGGCGAAACCCATCACAAGACTGTGAAGTAATTATCCTCCAATTAAAATACATAAATTAAACAATGATGAAAAGAATGAAATAATCAATAAAGGATTTCAATTCAAAACAACTGTTTACATAGTTTAGAAATAAGGGTAAACTCCTACCTCAGACCATACACAGAATAAAATTTAAATGAATTAAAGAGCTAAATGCTAAAAACACACACACAACAATATAAGAAAATGATGACCAACCACAGCTACAGGAGAGCATATTTTTATAATTTGGACTGAGGAGTAAGATTTTAAGCAAGTCACAAAATCCAGATGATAGATAAGAAATGACTGACAGATAAGGCCAAATCAAAATAAAAAACCTTTTGTACAATAAAGACACCATAAACAAGTTTAAAAGTAACTAACAGTCTGAGAGAAGATATTTTCAAAATATATATAAAAGGCAAACATGAATATCCATAATCTGCAAATTAATAATAAGCAACACAAGCAACAAAAATGGTGACAAAGAGTATGAAGATGTTAATTAATTAAAAAAAAATAGCCAAGAAACATAAAAAGATACCCATTTAGTAAAACTTTAATTTAATGCAGTTAAAACATAGAAATATTTTACTTTAGTTGTACTATTCATGTAAATAAAAAATTTTTACTTAGAAATATTTGCCAATAAAAGTCCAAAAATGGTATCATGATTCAGTTTGCCATTTCTTTTGATTATTATGAAGCAAAACTTTTTCCAGTTTATTGATTATTAGGTTTTTCTTTCTTTTAAATAAATTACTGCTTGTATACATTTCCTATTGGGGATTCACATTTTTTCTTACTTAGTTGGAAGTTCTTCATATATACTAAAGACAATTACTCATTGTCATATAAGTTGCAATTATTTTTTTCCAGTTTGTCAAACACCTTTGAATTCTGTTTACGGTTTCTGCCTTTGCTTTTATGCTGAAGAAGTAGTTCTTTACCTTGGGACCAGATAAATACTTATTATTAGTTCTCAACAGTTCTCTTGGAGTAATGTAAAATCTGAATTTTAACAGGAAACTAGTTTAGTATACAGTATGAAGAAAATGTCATGCGTTTTCAATTGTCAACTGTCTCAGCACCATCTGCTACATTACCTTTCCATTCTCCATGGATGTGAAATGTCATCTTTAATCTTGCACTATATTCATATGTATACAGAGATCAAATCCAGAGTGTGGATGATTGCTTAATCTACCAGTTTATTCTTGTATTAATGCCATACTACCTCAGTGCGTAGTACAAATTTTAATATCTAGTGGTAGTAGGCTTCTCATTTCTTCTTTTTCCCTTCATTTTTTTTTTGGAGAAATGTAATTCCATTTATTTATTCTCTTGGGGAAATTTTAAAGAGTTTAGTCAAAGTTGTTGTTGTTGTTTTTTAAAGCACAACAGATTCTAAATAATCCTGCCTTAAATGAGTAGATTAAGATGGAAAGAACCAATGTGTTCACTATATTAAAGTTTCCCATCCTGGAATATAGCTATTATTCAGTGTTTCTTAAAGATTTATAGTTTCTTTACATGAGAACGTGTGGATTTTTTAGCTTTATTCCTAGGTAGGTATATACTGTTTGTGGGGAAAAAAGTTAACAACTTCCAGCAGATTTCCTCAGTGTGCTCACCTCACATCCATCCTATTTCCGAGCTCACATCATCTTCTGCCTCTCATCTTTGTTCTTGACCCTTACCCCATCTCTAATGGCATCAGGTGGTTCAGGGACGGACGATCCTTGTTAACATGGCTAAGGATGGACTAGGTATAAAGCAAAAGTATGGCTCCTGAATTGTTACTGTGATACAGTTTTTATTGCTATTATGAATGAAAAATTTCCATTAAACTAATTGGTTATTGTGGATATTTGAGAAAACTTGATTTGTGTATACACTATTATATCTCACTACATTCCTTAGAGTTCTTATGTTTTAGTAATTTTTCAGTTCATTCCCTTAGGTATATTATCACATCACATCATAAATAATGATATTTGGTCCCTTTCCTCCAATGTCTATCATACATATTTCTTGTTCTTCTCCTCCTCCTCTATCCCCTCTCCCCACCCTCAAAAGTACAGAGCAATGATAAACAGAAATAGTAATGAGGGGTAGCTTCATGGGCATGCAACGTTTTCTTTCAGACAGGCCCTGCACTCAGAAGGGACCTAAATTTAGTTTAATTTTCCATGGCCCCCATCTTTAAATTCTCATAATCTTATCTTTGAACTTTTAAAATAAAGTCTAAGGGGACAATGGAGCAAGCCCGTGAACAGAGGAGATACACAAGATACATGGGTCCACAGTTTACCACTGCCCCAATTTGTGTATAGGTTTATCAAGCCCCAGAAGTATGGAAATCCAGTGGACTCACAACATGTGGAGGTTGAGCAAGACTCAAAGCAAAGCCAAGGTCAAGGTGCCATGACTGTGCCTGAGTAATCTGGGCCTGAGTAAATTTACTGTGCCTGAGTAAAGTGGCCCAGAGAGGCCACTTTCTCGTCCAATCAGAACTTGCCTCAATGCAGGAAAAAAGTCAACTTTTTAAAAAGCACTACCAATCAAAGAACTCTATCATATCCTTTTTTCACTCTTGTTATTTCCCTATACTAGCCAGATGCTTATGCTAAAGATTATGATATGCTGAAAAATAGGGCAACTCATATATTCTTCTCCCTTTAGTACTTTTTTGTTTTATTTTTTAATTGAAGTATAGTTGATTTACAATATTGTATTAGTTTCCATTCTTCCATATTAAGGAAGCTTATAGAGTAAGTCAATGGTAGAAAGTTTTGGTAAAATGTGTGAATTAAGAAGTGAAACAAAAACAATATAGTTTTGTGCAGAATTTCCATTGTACTGGTTAAGAAGTAATGCATACACATGTATGAGCTATCAGACATGAATTGTGTAACTTTGGTCATTTGGCATAGCAGATAATGCTCTTATATTTGCATTTAAAACAACCATTACACAATATAAAGATCAAAGATAAAATTCATGCTGACAATTTAAAAGTTATTTTTCTTAGAACATTAATCAGCAAATAAAAACAATATGCCAGGTTGGAAGATTGCAAAAGAAAGGGAAAAAATGTTTTTTCTTGTTAAAATACTTTTAAATGCACTTGTTTCCTGCACTTGGAGCAAGGGGCTCCATATTTTCATTCTGCAGAGTGCCCTGCAGATTAAATAGCTGGCCCTGGGAGTAAGGATGGATATTTTTGGTTTGTTTTAGGCTTTACTGGAACCATCTCTGATTAAACCTCACCACTTATAAAATGGGTCATTACAGAACTGTTATTGATAATAAAAGACTGGAAACACCTACATATCTATCAAAGAGGACTGGTTAAATAAATTAAATTATAGCACCTCTAGCCAATGCTGCACAAATGTAAAAAATATAAAGCATGAGAAAGTTTTTTTGTATTGGTAAGGAAAGATCTCCAAAAATATTGCTAATTAAAAAAATACATATATGAATATGTGCTATGTTTCTTAACAAAATGAGGAAATAAGAATACATATTTGTATTACCTACTTAAAATATTAAGTTAAAAAATTACCTACCTGGTTATGGAGTGGAGGACTAGGGTACTGAGGTAGCAACTGTAGTGAAGTCACTCAGTCGTGTCCGACTCTTTGCGACCTCATGGACTGTTGCCCACCAGGCTCCTTGGTCCATGGGATTTTCCAGGCATGAATACTGCAGTGGGTTGCCATTTCCTTCTCCAGGGGATCTTCCCGATCCAGGGATTGAACCCAGGTCTCCAGCACTGTAGGCAGATGCTTTACCGTCTGAGCTACCAGGGAAGCAACTAGACCAACAAAATTAGATTTTACATTCCCTTAGCTGCTGGAACCAGAGAAGGCAGTGGCACCCCACTCCAGTACTCTTGCCTGGAAAATCCCATGGACGAAGGAGCCTGGTGGGCTGCAGTCCATGAGGTCGCTAAGAGTCGGACACGACTGAGCGACTTCACTTTCACGCATTGGAGAAGGAAATGGCAACCCACTCCAGTGTTCTTGCCTGGAGAATCCCAGGGACAGAGGAGCCTGGTGGGAGGCCGTCTATGGGATCACATGGAGTCGGACATGACTGAAGCAACTTAGCAGCAGCAGCAGCTGCCGGAACAGATTTCACCGTCAGTAACAGAGAACGATCCCACCTATTTACAACCTGGCTATTCAAAATGCCAGTGAGGCAAAACTGTGGTTTGTGAGAAAGTGATATTGCTGCATAATATTGGATACAAGCTCCACGATGTCCCATTTAAAAAAAAGTTGTGCATATTTACATTTCCCTGCACACACTACTATATTCCTTCTATAACAAGTAGGATCCAAAAAATTTAATCCTAAAAAAGGTACATGTAAATTCTGTAAAGTAAGAGCAATAAAGACTTTTTCAAGCAATCTTTATTCTCAAACAAAAAACCAACAAAAGAACAGGTATTAAAAGACAATGAAACTTAATTGTACACAAAAGACCACATACCAAATTGAGAAGTGACTGTGAGAAGGTCATTTTCTAATCATCCCCGACTCTTTCCCCCAGATAAAAAATGGTAGCCCATTCTTGTTTGAGAACCAGGGCTCTCTGGGTGGGAGGCAAACAAACTGTATTACATTCTTTATGCATTATTGTGGTGTGTTTATTTTATTTGAATTCTTCTAAAACTCTAAGACTTTATGAGAAAATAATGCTTATCTTCTCCATAGAAAGGGTAAGAGACTACAAATAACTCTTAATTTTTATTCCACTACCAGATGCAAAGTGGTCCACTGGAAAGGGCATTGGCTTTGAAGTGGGTCAGAGATAAATAAGCCTTTGTACACATGGGTCATTTTATGTGACTCTCCCCCGACTCTGTCTTCTTCCTTAAGAAGATTTAAGGAGCTTCATCACCTCTGTAGGTAGGTCTTCCCTGATAGCATCTCCAAACTCAGGTTAGGCATTCCTGTTCCAGTGTTCCTATAGCATCTGCTGAATCCTTCCCAGAGATGACTTATTTTACTGTGTTGTCACCTTCTAAGTGTCTTTCTCCTTCATTAGCTCAAATGCTCCTTCAAGGCAGAAACTGCACCTGTGCATCTTTCCCTTCCTAGTGCCTCAGATACACTTGGCAGCCTCTTAATAAATGTCTGCTTAATGCCAAGTAATTTACAGTAGATAAAGAAGTTAAGCTTCACTGACAATTAGAACCAGCCTTAATATCTGATTAGAGAAACAGGCTGGGAAAAGCAAAGTCTCTTGGTCTAGACTAATCCAGACTCTATATAGTGCCATTTTTAGAAAACTCTCTGAATTAAGGACCCCTCTGCTAATTCAACAAGTTTGCTTCTTTGCCACAATCTAATACCTCCACCCCCTGGAATTCCCTCACTCCCAAATCTCTGTTTCTGCTCCAGAGGACACATTTTTTTTTAAGGGCGGAAGTCAGATCCCCAGTTGAGTGGATGTAAAAGCCTGTTACAGCAGACTTCCAATTGTTTACTTTCCCAGGACTTCACAGAATTCTAAGCACACTGCTTCAGAATATTCTGAGATGACAGTAGCAACTACAGACCACCTACTTTCTATTTCCTGCCTCCAGCTGCGTAGTAGCCATTTTGTTGCTGTGTAAATCAGCACATGTGCATTGCTCTGCTTTAGTTACTAAATTCCTCCAGGCCCAGCTCAAGACACTATTCTTCATAAAACCTTACCTTACTAGGCAAGAAAATATGTTGGGTTCCTTCACATGCCTCCTAAACCTTGAACCTTTCTCCATACTCTGCCTGTGCCTTTGTCTGGCATTCTCCACTCCACATGTCTCTATGCCCTGCCAGTGGGCTTATCCAGCTACTGTGAGTCAGATGGGAAGTTTCCTGTTGACTGAAGCCCCTTTCACACTTTCTGCCTTTGCACGCATCATCTCTATCTGCTTTCAGCTCCATTCGCTCCCTTGCTTGACACTGTATCTCAGAGGCTAAAGTTCCATAAACTACACTCCCCAAACTTGCCAGCCTGGTGTGGGTTTCTCCCCGTAGCTTTGTTTTTGCTGAAGCTCTACCAGTAGATGAAGCTGGTGAGAATGGAAGATGGGAGGATGCTCCTGGTAGCACTGCAGGTGGCACAGAGGCTGATGAACAGGGGCGCCAGTGTTCCCGTTCAGACAGCACAGTTCCTGGTGGCAGCAGCAGTGAGCGTTCCCGGAGCTCCAGCAACACAGATCCTGCACTTGTGCTGCCTGGTTTGGTTGCCCCACCTCAATTACTAACAAGAAGTTGAACAAAAAAGCCACCAGTCTTTTGAACCCATGCTGGTAGACACAAAGATACCACTTAATGGCCTAAAGTTGGTAACGGAAGCTTTTTCTTACTCCCTGGAAGGGTTTAAAAAAAAAAAAAAAAAGACTTGAATTTTGAGCCTACAGCTCTATGCTCTGGTTACCATCTCTTAAGCACAGGTAGAGCCAAGGAAAGGGACTTGCAAGAGCTTATGCTTTCCAGGAAAAACCAGGAGACCTTAAGAAGGGAAACCAGACTCATGCAATGCTAAGCACCACACTCTAGTATCAGTGTTAAGTACTTACTATTCTCTCAAGTTTTACTAAAAAGCATATTCTCTATTCATCTGTAAGACTTATAAGAAGAGAAGAGCTATTTAAAAAGAAAAAAACGCAAATGGCCCTAAAAATATAAGAAGATGCTCAATTTCTCTCACAAGAGAAATGTAGTTAAAACTGTACTGGGATACCATTTCTCACCTATCGAACTGGCAAAAGTCCAGAAGTCTGACAATATGCTCCACTGGCAGGCTGTGAGGGAAACAGACATTATTCATTCTCATTATTGCCAATGAGAATTTTAAAATGTTATACACCCTATGGAGGTGAATTTGGCAATATCTAACAAAGAAATACATGCATTTACCCTTTGACCATGCTGCTATTAAAAAGAAATAAATAATATCTTTCTATACAGCTAGCTCTAGAAAAGCATTAAGTACAAAAAAGGCAAGGTAAAAAAATGAAGTATGTATAGAATATAGTATGCCATCAATTATTTAAGAATGCTGGGGAGGATACAAAATACAAGTTACATATATATTTACTTATTTTCCTTTTTTTTCCCCAAAAAGGATAACCCCAGAAAAAGGGGAAAAAGAGATTACCTACAGGAGTAGAGGGGACAGAAATATAAACTGAATTTCTCTAAATACATACAACAGCTTTGTATATTTGATTTTAGAACTATGTATATATTTTACACAATCATAAAACAAAAAAATTTAAAGGCAATCACTGAATATTGAAAGCAAATGGAACAAATGAATCTATATGTACACTGAAATAGCTATATGACCATTCAACGAATTATTCTAAGTGTCTTTAAAACACAGTAATTTTACTGTACATCTCTCATGGGATATACCTTAAGGGCCCAAAAGGTTACTGCAAAAATCTTGAGCTATTTTCAGAAATCATGTGGTTTAAAGTAGTACTATAATGTAACTCTGCAATTATTTTGTATGTACTGAAGACAAAGCAAATGAATTATATTGTGCTTTATCACTAAGCTCAGGCGGTGGCGACCGGCGCACTAAGCGCAGGCGGCGGCGACTGGCACACTAAGCGCAGCCGAGGGGAGCTATCCCACGTCCGAGGTCAGGGGCAAAAGCTGGGAGGACCCCATGCCCGAAGGGCGGCGGCCAAGAGGAGCTACCCCGTGTCTGAGGTCAGGGGCGGCGGCCAGGAGGAGCCACCCCGTGCCCGAGGCAAGCGGTGGCTGCCCGTGTGCACAAGGGCCTAGAGATCTATCCCACGTTGAAGGTCAGGAAAGGCAGCAGTGAGGAGATACCCCTCATCCAAGGTAAGAAGCAGCAGCGCCCTTTGCTGGAGCAGCCGTAAAGAGATACCCCATGCCCAAGGTAAGAGAAACCCAAGTAAGATGGTAGGTGTTGCAAGAGGGCATCAGAGAGCAGACACACTGAAACCATACTCACAGAAAACGAGTCAATCTAATCACACTAGGACCACAGCCTTGTCTAACTCAATGAAACCAAGCCATGCCCATGGGGCAACCCAAAACGGGCAGGTCATGGTGAAGAGGTCTGACAGAATGTGGTCCACTGGAGAAGGGAATGGCAAAGCACTTCAGTATTGTTGCCTTGAGAACCCCATGCACAGTATGAAAAGGCAAAATGATAGGATACTGAAAGAGGAACTCCCCAGGTCGGTAGGTGCCCAATATGCTACTGGAGATCAGTGGAAAAATAACTCCAGAAAGAATGAAGGGATGGAGCCAAAGCAGAAACAATACCCAGTTGTGGATGTGACTGGTGATAGAAGCAAGGTCCGATTCTGTAAAGAGCAATATTGCATAGGAAGCTGGAATGTCAGGTCCATGAATCAAGGCAAATTGGAAGTGGTCAAACAAGAGATGACAAGGGTGAACGTCGACATTCTAGGAATCAGCGAACTAAAATGGACTGGAATGGGTGAATTTAACTCAGATGACCATTATATCTACTACTGCGGGCAGGAATCCCTCAGAAGAAATGGAGTAGCCATCATGGTCAACAAAAGAGTCCGAAATGCAGTACTTGGATGCA
>SJYT01073717.1:207358-318506 GCA_006410635.1 Cephalophus harveyi | reverse complement strand
AGTACTTTGGCCACCTCACGTGAAGAGTTGATTCAGTGGAAAAGACTTTGATGCTGGGAGGGATTGGGGGCAGGAGGAGAAGGGGACGACGGAGGATGAGATGGCTGGATGGCATCACCGACTCGGTGGACATGAATCTGAGTGAACTCCGGGAGTTGGTGATGGACAGGGAGGCCTGGCATGCTGCGATTCATGGGGTCGCAAAGAGTCGGAGATGACTGAGCGACTGAACTGAACTGAACTTATCACTAGAGGCCAAGATTTTCAGTATGGAAAAAAGATGAAAGATCAAAAAGTTAAACAAAACTTTGTGTCAGTTAAGTTCTGTTCAGTCGCTCAGTCGTGTCCAACTCTTTGTGACTCATGGACTGCACCATGCCAGGCTTCCCTGTTTATCACTAACTCCCGGAGCTTGCTTTGTGTACCAAATTTTAATTAGAAATGTCAGCATGCACTCTTGATATAATTTACCTGTTGAATATATGATAAATAAACATATGCGTACTCATTTCCTACTTCTGTCTACTGAAAAGGCCTAGAAATAGTGACCAACCCACTAGGAACTGATTAGGCTGAGGTTTCCAAATGTCATTTCCCATTTCACAGAACCAGGGCTTCAACAACAAATGTACAGATGAAGCTGGTACATTCTGTCATGACAGAAATCAAGGAACTACTGCGTACTACTGAGATCATGTTAGAAAAACTCAAGAGCCAATATGAAGAAGTTTAAGATGCAGACAATGTGAATATCAATAAAAAATAACCCAAGGGATTAAAAGATGTCAAATTTGTTTAATCTCATAAATTCAAAATGATAAATATTCTCCTTCCTCCCTCCTCCCCCTCAAAACCCCCAGAAACAAATCTTACTGGTTACCTTTGGAGGATGCTAGGTAACTACCTCTTTAATTTGAAAGGTGGTAAAAAAGAAGAAAGAATATGACATTTATCCTACTTTTCCTAGGCCAACTGCATTTTAGGATTACCAAATGAGTGTTCAGGCAAGTTTTTCTAGTTATTAAACAGAGGAGGAATGACAGGATTAGAAGAGAACCATTTTATACTTCCAAATTATGAAAGAATGAATCTAGGAAATATTAATAACCATGAGTGGATGTGACTATCCAAAAGAGAGAGGCAACCAAAGATTTCTCTCTGCTTCTTGATAGACATATACCACCATCTATAGAGCATTTTATAAACAAACAAATGGAAAATAAAACGAAAAAAATCCTGAATCAGATTTAGCCTCTAACGAACGATTAAACACAAGAAATACAACAGAGGAGCACGTTAAATGTTACTATGGGGATCTAAATCATCAAAACCCAGGCTGTTTAAAACTCTGCAGGACAAAAAGTTAGTTTCTTCAACAAACACATTATAATTATAAAGAGAGGAAAAATAAAAGAAAAAGACAGGGATAGACATGTGTAAGGAAAGCTACAGATTTAAAGAGATTTATGAGTCAAAAGAGCTACCTGATGACAGTATGGATGTTAATTGAATTCTGATTTAAACAACCTATAAAAACACATAAACTCACTCCAGACTTTGATTCAATTATGAACATCTGAACACTGACTGGGTATTTAATACTCAGAAGTAATAATGATTCAATTTGGGGGTGTTATAATGATATTGTGATTATGGCCACAAAAAGGAAGGCTTTACTTTTAGAGATGTATATTGAAGTATTTATGGATAAGATGATAAGAGTGTCTGGAATTGGCTTCAAAATAATCTTCTGGGGAGGAAGTAGGTGACATACAGATATGACCAGGTTGTCTATGAGTCAGTAATTCTTTAACCTGAGTGGTGTGTATTATTCCCTCTACTTGAACAACTAAGATGGCATTCAAAGAAGTGAATTTAAAGACAAGATTAAATGAAAAGGAAGTTTTGGCAAGTATTATGAAAAACTAGAGGGATTTGGCATATGCCACAGACATATCACAAAGTGGAGTGCCAAGGCAAGCAAATACATTCTTTGGGAGGTTTAATGTTTAAATAGCACTCATATCTATTCAGCAGTCATATCTATTCTAACTTTCTTCTATGCACCAGCAGTAAGAGGTTAGAATTTCCTACAAATGCCTGCTAACAAAGAGGCAAGACTCTCCCAGGCAAGAATATATCCCAGCACTACCCAGAAGCAGCCACCAAATGAGAAAGGGCGGTGGTGGCAACAGCAGATAAGGTGGGAGAAGAGCTGTGAGTCTGATGCCCAGGTCTGGTCAGTGTATTTAAGGTGGCCCTATTCCCATGGATGCATGAACCCACAGGGTTCCAAAGTCTCCCCAAGAGTCTGTGCAAATTAAGCAGTATGAAGAGTGACATGCTATCAACAAAAATGTGAAAAAAAACCCTTTGGTGGAAAAGGAAGACTAAAATCTTACAAAGCTGGTATGGTTATTTTTATTCAAGTTTCTCCTGACATCATTATACATTTTAAATAATAACATTAAATCTAATTTAAAAAGACTAGTTCAGTTCAGTCACTCAGTCACGTCCAACTCTTTGAGATCCCATGAACCGCAACACACCAGGCCTCCCTGTCCATCACCAACTCCCGGAGTCCACCCAAACCCATGTCCATTGAGTCAGTGATGCCATCCAACCATCTCATTCTCTGTCGTCCCTTTCTCCTCCTGCCGTCAATCTTTCCCAGCACTAGGGTTTTTTCAAATGAGTCAGCTCTTCGCATCAGGTGGCCAAAGTATTGGAGTTTCAGCTTCAACATCAGTCCTTCCAATGAACACCCAGGACTGACTGATCCCCTTTAGGGTGGACTGATTGGACTTCCTTGCAGTCCAAGGGACTCTCAAGAGTCTTCTCCAGCATCACAGTTCAAAAGCATCAATTCTTCTGTGCTCAGCTTTCTTTATGGTCCAACTCTCACATCCATACATGACTACTGGAAAAACCATAGCCTTGACTAGACGGACCTTTGTTGACAAAGTAATGTCTCTGACACAAGTATTTTTTTTTTCAGTTATTTAGGAGAATACTGGACTTCCCAGGTAGTGCTAGTTGGTAAAGAATCTGACTGCCAATGCAGGAGACACAAGAGACATGGGTTCTATCCCTGGGTCAGGAAAATCCCCTTGAGAAGGAAGTGGCAACCCACTTCAGTATTCTTTCCTGGAAAATTTCATTAACAGAGGAGCCTGGTGGGCTATAGTCCGTGGTGTCGCAAACAGTCGGACACGACTGAGCACACTCAGCAGCAGGAGAATACTGCTCTAATGAGAGTAGCCTGAACTATGAAACAAAGGCCAGGAAATATGATGGAAATTCTGAATCTCGAAACGTAAGGGTAGAGCTAGATACCACTAGTTATTCATGATGACATTATTGTAGTTTTATATTTTTCCCCCATGAAAACCTGGCATTGGATCAGTGGTTCTCAAGGGAGGACAGCATATCTCATAGGACAGAGGGAGCAGTCAGCAATTACAATTTAAAAATAATTCCAGGGGATTCTGACATACACTGTGGCCTCACTAAAGGACCACTTCTTTCTTGGAGGTCCCTGTAGAATGGCTGTGGCTGAGGCCTGTGTGCAGCTAAAATGCACCTGGATCACCGACATGGAAAGCTGGCCATTATTGTTTCAAACGCCCCTGTAAATCTGGCACGGCTGCCATGTCAGAAAAAGGATAATGAAATCACCCTACACACTCTCATGACTTAAACCAGCTAGCTCCCTGTCTGCCCAGCACGGGGGAACTTTGAGCCATGAAGACAGTAAAAGCAGAGCCAGAGGGGACCCCACTGCAGGCCATCTGCTGACAGGCACACGCACCAACCTGCCTGCTTGCACCGCTGCTCCTATTTGGAGGAGGGACGACGACAGGCAAGTGACTGCAGTGCTCTTGGCAGTCAAACTTGTGAGCATCTTAGAAGAGGACTTGAAAAAAGCGTCTGACCAGACACCAGAAATACTTGTAGCCTCTCTACAGTCTTCTTTTATCCCTTGACGTGTCTGAGACTATTATGGCTTCTGATAATGCTGACTAACTCAGTTTGGACAAAACAGAGAGACCAACAACAGCATCCCTCACTACAACTGATTCTGAGTTTCATTTCTGCAGTGGCCTTTCATGCCAGATAGATTTGTTTCTTCGATAATTACAGTGCCTACAAACCTGTCCTTCCTCCAGTAAGGACGGAAAGGGGCCTTCTATACAACATGCTCAAAATTCAGTGCACCAGGCTGAAGTGAGTAGCCAGATGCTCTACACCTCCTACGGTTGCAAAGGTGGTTTGGTCCCTAATAATATCCTTCTCAGTAAGGATGCTCTTAACTATACAATCACATGCACAGTGAGGTCTGGTCTATAAAACAACATGGGCAGCAAGTAAAAAGGAACAGCCTTTCCAAAACACTCCATCATCACAATTCTATGCCCCCTCACAGAATTAAAAGCCTTGATAATATCAAGTAATGCCCACTGTTAACTTTCAAATGGTTTCAAAGTCACAAGGAGGGAGGTGGGAGGGAGGGTCAGGATGGGGAACACATGTACACCCATGGCTGATTCATGTGAATGTATGGCAAAAACCACCACAATATTGTAAAGTAATTAGCCTCCAATTAAAAATTTTAAAAATTCCCAAAAAAAGTCACAAGGCTTATCAACATTTATATTTAATACTAAAAATTATACCCATTGCAAAGTCAAAACCAAACTGTTTATTTTAGTTGAGTTCTAAAACTTCTCTATATGTTGGGATAATTTCTACTCTTGCTACTTAATTAGTATTACTCTCTCAAATTTCCCTAAAGGATTATGTTTAGGAAACAAAAAGTGTTATGAAAATTTAGACTTTTGACCATTCATAGAATAAGTAAACATCTGTAAGCTACCCTCATCTTTCTCATTCTAGTTTTCACCATGTTTTCAGGACACTGTCAATATGTTCTGTGTCCCAGCATGAACAGGACTTGGGGAGGAGATGAGAAATGAGTCCCTTTGTAAAGGTAAAGAACTACTTTAGGTATATCAAGGCATGGGTATCTTATCCCTTTACTTGAACAAAAGAGAGTTCCTTTTCCAAGAAAGCTGCAGTAAAGGTGCAGATTCAAGGATCTAGTTAGTTACAAAATATTATCTTGGTAGGAAATGAGCAAAAACCTGTGGGCATGGATAAAAGAATAATCAGCCTAGACAGAAAAAGCCACTCATGGTATCATAATGTTAAGGCCTGAGATGTACTAGAGACACAGCCAGACTAGACATGACCTAAAACAAAAGCGAAAACAAAGCACAACAGAAAACAACCAAACAACTAAATGAAATTTAAAATGTCCTTTCAAAGATTAGCCAGGCCGAACTGGTCACAAGATAATCTTCATTACGGTAATTTAGTTACTTTGATCTTATTTTAATTACATGCAGTCGTTTTCTTGAGGTGAATTTGACAAAGAAGGACAAATATGGACTGCTGTGTCTATGAAAAGGAGATAGTCTCATAGCTGAGCACACCGTTCATATCAAATCAAAGGCCAAAATACCTGCACAGCCTTGGAAAGTAGGAGCGTTGGATCAATATTATACTGACTTCCTCCCTGACCTTACCTATCATTAAATAGAGAAAAGCCTTTTGGTACAGGAGGCTCTGCCTGATTCCCCACATAGCAAATCTGAATGAATCACTAGAACATTTCCAATTCTGAACTACTAGTATAATATTTACACTCTTTTAAGTTTACTAGAATTATTATTTTGACTACTTCTAAAAATATAAGCCCTTTCTATGTCACTCAGCCATAAGGCATTCAAGTCAACCAGAGCTCTTAGTCAAAGCTGATTAACAGGTGAATTAAGATGAGTTAATGGAATAACAAAATATTTGAAGATAACATAGCTATGTGATACATAAAAATGTAATTGTAACACTTACCTATCAGCCCCTTCTCCAGAGTGAAGGTTTTGTTTGTAAACATACATTCAAAAGCCACAATGTGAAAAATCTTATTCACTGTGTTGTGAGTCCCAACTATTCGAATATACCTGGGGGTAAAAAGAGGAGAAAATCTGTTGAAGAAAATGAGCTTCCATCGTAACAAATCCAAGGATAACAGAAAAAGATACACTACGTAAACATACAGTCTACCAGAGCACGGACTTAAAGAGACTCTGAATAGGCTTCAGACCCTGTACCTGCTCCTTGGGGCTAGCTCCAACTGAGTCTAGAAAAATTACAGCAAAATTAGGGAGATACCACTTTCCAGAGAATGAAGTAGAACTTAGATTTGGTTTACCTAGAAAATCAAACCAGGGGCTATTCAGCTCAACTCCCAAATGTCAGTACAATTATACATCCATGAGACATTTACACTGGAGAATAACAGCTTCTGTCCTTACCTTGTGGTTAGGAACGTGCCTGTGAACAGGTGCACAAACACACACAAAATCAAATACTTTCCAACTCAATGAAATCTTTCACCCATTGAATGAAATGCATGAAATCAATACTGCTTTCTCATTTAGAGTAAAAAAAAAAAAAAAAAAATCCACAGAAACTACTGAAAACCACTCACAGTTTCTTGTATTTTAACGTTGCTCCTAAATTCTCAATAGGATGTGAACCCTATATTCTTACGCCAGTCCCCAGCGTGACTGCTAGGATGCCTTCTCCTGGCCAGAGGAAGTGATGTGCAGAGGTGAGCCAGCCTGTGCTGCAGCCTCCCTCCTGGCCGCAGGGAGCTGGCATCTGCACACAGTGCAGAGTTTCGTGGGGCAGGTCTCGAGCATCTCAGCCTATTCACCCACTGGGTCTCCCTGGAGGCTTCACCTCTGACAAACAAGCATTAATCTTAGAGCAACTTGCCCCTTTCATTCTCCAAAGGGACCTGACAGTTCACAGGTTAATGAACAGACAAACGGACTCTTCTGAGTGTCACTCAATTCCACGGGGAATGAAACGTGCTACACACATCCTGGAATTCAAAAGAAGGGCAAGGCAAAAAATAACAGATGAACTGATAACGCTCTCCCAAATTATGAACTATGTGCTCTGAAGGATGCAGTGTATTAAGCATATTAAACGAACAGATTTCAATTTGCAGATGATAGACTGGGCAAGGTTTTAGTAATATCTTCCCTCCGCTGTGTAAAACAACCTTCCATTTAGATGATGTAATTTTACTTCTGAGTTAATCGCTGTTCACTAATTTGGTAATTTCCTTACATTTCTCATCCCTCCAAGTTAACTGTATAATGTAAATGCCAGTTAAAAAAAATTCACATTATAGAGGCTATATTTGGGGGTTCTGTGTCATGAGCTATTTTCCCTCCTGTTTCTTCAAGCCTGAATCTCACCGCAATCTCTGTGCACCTCATTTAGCCATCTGCTCCTTGACATGAGCTGATCGCTCATCTTCATAACCAATAGTAATGCCCTCTCCTGGACTGGCTGCTCTGTGTTCCTGTCCCCGCTGCAGGGAGACACCATTCTTCCTGTGTGGAGAGTTAGGGCAACTGTTGTGCTCACCATCGCCCTCTGGGTAAGCAGGAGGTTGGCTATGATCTGTTCTCTCCAGCCTTCAGGGCAGACAGAAGGTGTTGTTGACTTTGGGTAGGTGGATGGGGTTCACTTAAAATAAGTTCTAAATGGTCTGAGTAGAACAGATTGTGTTGTTCTTTACTGCTGGCAGTAACAATCTCTCTGGGCTTTCTGGAACGGAAGGGGTGTTGTTAAGCCTGGCACCTTGGCCTGAATCTAATTTTATCCATTTCCTTAAACCCACAGGAACTCAACAAGCAGAGCATTTGCAACCGCACATGGTCGTGACAGTGACTGCTGCTATCTGCAACCTTGGAGGGAATGTGGTTTGGTGGAATTTGATCAGATCATTTTCCCGTTCTCTAGGTCAAATCTTTCAAAGGAGAGATAGCTTTCCTAATACTGAGGAGATAGAGGAGCAAGGGAGGGACTAATAAGGCCTTCCCTCAGTGGCAGTTCTTAAGGTTAACAGTTCAGGCTGACCTAAGGGGATGCACTAATGTTCCCTCACTCTCTGTCTTTTTAAAACATTATATCGAACCAGCCTCCAAGTTTAGATAACAGTCATTTCCCAAATTTTACCCTGGGGTAAATATTAGGAATGGGAGAAATTAAAGAACTTTCTCCTCTTTCATCCCCCGCTTATAGGAAACTGAAAATAAAAAACTGCACTGGAATATATTTTACAGCCTTAACGATAGTGTTTGTGATAGCTAATAAGATAATATATATGACTGCAAAAGCATTGAGAGATGCCTCCAGATAAAAAAAGTTCTATATAAATGAAGATAATGTTATCTCTGCTGCATAATCCTGAGGTCAAATTAGCAATTCACCACTGTACATCACACTTCTTGATTAGCCTGTTATATGTAATGCTCATAACAAGTTTAATTATTCTAGTTCTACAATACTCTCTAAGTCTCCATAAAATTATAGCCTAATTTACAAAAGTGGCATAAAGTCCTTACTCAAATACACATTAAAAAATGGTAACAAAGTCACAGCAAAGAAGCCATGCTCCTTTTCTCCAGCAAGGAATCATTTAGCCAAGGACTCTGTCCTTCACTGAAGATCTCGACTAGAAATAGAAAACGGGCTTTAACTAATCCCCCAACTTCAGTGACTGGTAGGGCAGCCTGGAGCTCTCCATTTAAGAACTCAGGGGCCCTGTCCAGCTCAGGGGAAAGCGTGCCCTGATCCAGGAGCAATGTCCAGAGGGAGAAGGAGGAAGCACCATCAGGGTACCATCCTCGATCACAGGCAAATTTTCTTAATGAGGCGCACAATAGAACATCCTGCAGGCAGCAGTTACCACTATCCAAGCTATTGAAAACCCAAGGGCTGGGGATGGGAGAGAGAGAGTTCCACCTTTTTTTTTTTTGAAAAACAAAACTTGCTTCTGCGTCATGACATCTAACAAGAAGGAGATCCTACATTTTCTTTGTCACAAAAGATTTTGAGTAAAAGGTAAAGCTTAAGCTTAATTTTTTTCTTTCAACATCATCTCTCCAATGCATACTCAGACTCTGATTTAACCTGATGATAAGGGCAGTGGCAGCTAGTGACTTCATCAGTGTGCAGAAAGGAGAGCTGCTGAAAAATATGACAGCTATCCTTTGTTCTCTCTGAGGTCCTCAACAGCAGCTCAGACAGTTGGAAGATAATTAAAACTTAAACAGGGATGAGGAAGGCAGATATGCAACAGATTGGCCATTTCTGATGGAGATGAATGCTGTCCACACAAGCTCTGGTGCAGTCTGTTTCCAACGGTCTCCTCCCTCCCCTATGCTAGCTGTCTTCTAGTCCTGCTCACAACGACTGGGGCCTCCACAGTTCCAAACAGGCTGTTTCAGTGCAGAAGTTTCTAGGAGCTATAATATTGTGGGTGAAAAGAGATTCTTCTTTGATAAAATTAAACCTAAACCCTCCATGGATAGCACTCTAAAACTGAGAAGCACTCGAGTTTTGAAGTACTAGCTTTAGTGTCTAACAGAACCAGGTTTGTCGCCCAGCTCCATCACTTAATTAGCTGTGGGAAAAGAAGCTTTAAACCTTTTGAATCACAGTTTCCTTCTCTATAAAATGGATCAATACACAAATCTTATATGATATTTAAATGAGATAAGTAGTTAAAGTACCTAGTGCAGGGTGTGGCAGAGTACAGTATCATTAAACAGAAAGGCAAAGAGTAGATCCTTGGAAGCAAAATTTCTTTTGGACTTTGAGACTGTTGGGTGTCTGGGAGCGCATTCCTAACTATGGGTGTTAAAGTGGTGCATCCAGGCCCAAAGATGGACCTCAAGAGCACAGGCCAGGACTAGTTGTCCATTTAGGGCCCCACAGTATAGGTGTCTGACTCTCTGCAAAGAGTCGGACACAACTGAGCGACTTAACTTACTTAACTTACTTACTTAGTATAGGTGTTATGGGCCATGGTGAGAATCTGCATTCCAAATGCAGATTCCCTGGTTTATGTCACTTCCTGCTTTAAGCCCCTAGTCTTCAGAAAAGTCTATTTTAAATGTTCTTGACCTAAGTAAGCTCTGCATAAAGAAACAAGGAAAGAATCTTTTGCCCATATTTGGTCCAGCTATCTGTGCCTACGGAAGTGTTTCTTTTTTTGTGCAAACTCTGGAAGTTTGGGATTCTAATTTACCAAGAAAAATAACAGTACTTCTTACAAAGAGACACCATAATACTGTGACCTAGAAAATTTTTGCCTTGGAGATTTCATTGTATTCCCTGCCTGTTCTGGGGAGGTACTACAAATTCCTATTCTTAATCTTCTTTCCATCATTTCTTGTCAGGATGCTACCATATTTCATTTCTAAGCCACAAACAACACATCTTTAACAAACTGAATACAAAAAGCAGCAACTTGCACCCCTCACTTTAAACCTGTTGGAATACTTTGTTTCTTTAGTCTTTAGCCTACTTGTGGTTACAGTTAATCCTTAACCTTTGCCTCTAGTTATATGATCACCTAACTTCTGAACTGAGCAGATTCTACTACAAGGTAAGATTGAATTCAGCAAAAAACATTTAAATGAGCTCTCAAGGGATAAACTAAAGCCAAAATCCATCAGAATTTTATTCTCTTGTAAACAAAACTTTCTTCTCAAATTGAACTTTATATTCTTGGGTTAAACAAAGACTCTGGAGAAAACTAGAGGTAGCCTAAGGCTGGGATCCTTAACACAAGAAGGAACCCTTAACATTTTGGCTCTTCCTCTGAGGTCCCCGTGGAGAATTCTCCAGAGGAAGACTGTCCTTTGCTGTGGCCAGAAGTAAGCCACCTGACAAGAACTTTAGCTACAGCATTTTCTAGGGACTCAGGACCATGTGGGTTTGGAATTCACCATTTCCACAATTTCCCATTTGACCTTTCCTTGCAAGGAGATACGAAGAATGTATATAAATTATTCTCCAGCCCAAGAAGCTGGTAACATCTGTGGGTTTCCCCAGGATGATGTTTTCTTCTAGTTCTAGGTACAGTGTTAATGCTCTTCTAATCAAACCCAGACCGGAGGGGAAAGTGACTTCAGGTCTTGCTGCTAAGGCAGCAAGTGGAAAACAGTTTACTGCCAGAATGACAAAAAGCTTCTAGAAAAAGCATGTTGCAACAGAACAGATTTGCTACTCTTAGAAAACCTGCCCTCTGGCTGATCTGTGGAGCTATAGATTCTCCTCCACTGACTTCAGCAAAGGGTCCCAGCAGCATTTGCTTATTTGAGAGAGGAAGACTTATTGAAAGGTTAAGCACTCTGCAGAGTTAGCCTAAGCAGAGGCTACTGTCTTGGAGAACAGCCCTGATACTGTCTGACCATTAGCCCTGCAGAGGGAGCAGTTATGTTCTAGCTACTCCACTACTCAACCTGAAGGGCAAACAAAACAAGAAGTCATTTTGTTTCCAGAGAAAATTGATGCTTTATAGAATCAAGCATGCAGAGCGGATAAGACTGGTAAATAACTATTGCTGCTACTGCTACTGCTAAGTCGCTTCAGTCGTGTCCGACTCTGTGTGACCCCCATAGACGGAAGCCCACCAGGCTCCCCCGTCCCTGGGATTCTCCAGGCAAGAACACTGGAGGGGGTTGCCATTAACACATCATAACCCAGTGCAACCCAAAACAGAAAGTCATTTCAACATCAGAGATAAATATTTAAGCACTGTTTTTTATTTGGGGGAAATGTGCACTTTGAACAGTACTTTTTTCCCCATCTGTGCATATGTAGAACCTAAAACCTACCATAATGCCTTCAATCTATGAAAACATATTTGAAATTAATATCACGAAAGAACTATAATATTTACATAAATCATACGAAAATGATATAATATGTAAATTTGCTTAATTTGTTTCTACTTGCACATTTACCAGTTAATAGCCCCTATAGGTATACTGGGTAAATCTGCTATTGATCAAGATTTAACAAACACTTGCTAGATACAAGAAATTCTGCTAAACACTGTTTGAAATGGACCACAAAGACAGGACATAAACCTTCATCGGGAGAAGTTCATAGTGCAGTTTAGAAGCTAAGACTAAGACCCATCAAACTGTATGATTTCTGACAGGATTAAGCCAAAAGAATGACCTACGTGCTAGTCAGAGCTTCACAATACATTAGATATAAAATCGGGGGCAAGTTCCTTAATTTCTCCCAGTCTCAGGCTCCATATTGGTAGCAATGGTAAGTAAAAAGACATAAGAGTTGCTGACCTATTCACATATGGTAGCCTAATCTTAAAATAGCTAATTTAGCAGCATGAACTCTAAAAGTCCTCCCTGTAAACAAAACAAACAGCTAAAAGAGAAATAATCCCTTCCCCGCAACCCACACACACAACCACTGTCTTATCCAACAAATATCAATATTAACCGAGCATGCGTCAGCTACTCCTGCTGGGTGCTGGGATATGGGATTGGACACTACAGGTAAAATCTGTTCCCCGTGGAATTTACATTTCAGGTCAGGAGACAGACAACAAATTAAAAAAATCAAATAATTAGCCACTGGTTGGTAAGTGATCTATTGATATTTAGCATACAACTTCATAGACAAACTTGCTAAACTGGAAGGATAAACAGTTATATTAACAAAAACCTTTCCCTCCAGGAATAAAAGAAGAGTCAAAAGGGAAGGTGTGACTAGCTCTGCCTGAGAACATGGATATACTGTAAATGAGTGTACTGTACATATTTAGCAGGATATAGGCAAACATCTAATTAAGTAGATTTCTTAGGAACTAGAAAGAGGAACTGATTTGAATTCCATGGGAAGAAATGCCTTATTTATTTCATGGCTTAGTTTTCTTTTTATTGCTTTTTTCCCCTAGAGAATTAGCTCTGCAAATTTTCAAGGGATTACAGAAAGACAAGATGGTAAGTGAAAGATATAAAACAAAAAGTGAATGAGAGAGAGAGGTATGGAGGGAAGAAAGAAGGGAGAAAGAGAAAAGAGGGATAAAGGGAGCAAGCAGAGGGAGGAGAAGGGGAGAGAAAGATCATGAATATGCATAAACCAATCCCTTCTCTGTCTCTGTTATGTGCTACTGTGAACAAAGTCTCATATGGGAGTACTGCTAACCAATTTTACTACTCAATGAAACATTTGAAACCAATACAAAGCATATTTTAAGAAATAGAACTGAATTACCAAAAGTTCAATATTTGCATTTTTTCATTAACTTTTCCCTTAGACCAAGATGCTGGGAGCAGGAAAGAGAATTTCACCAGTTTTATCTTTAAAATGGCTGCATTATCTTTTTCAGTTTATCCAGTAGGCTGTGCATTTCCACGAATGTAGACAAATGAGTCTAATGGAATTGTGCACTAGAGAAAAAGTAGAAGAAAATTAAATTTGTTAGTTTCCCTATGAATCTCTAAGAACTCATTTGGTGGCTATGACCTGTAGCAAGCCTGCTTTAGGATCATGATGGGTAAGGGAAGTTTCTCTTTTTTAAACCTAAGACTATGGTGGGGATATGCCACTTATTATAACTTATAATTTGAAGGGTTGGAGGAGACTGTTCTTTTTTTCCTTTTACAGTAGAAGATTAAATACAGAAGGAAGAGAGGCAAATAGAAGGAGAAAGAATTTACCTCTCCCAGAGGAAAAATCTAAGAATCCTTCTAAGAATGTAAACATCTGACATACTGAGAAATAAGACAAGAATTCCCCAAGATGGTCAGAATGATGGAAGTAAAAACTGAGTCCCAAGTCAAAAGAATAATTAAAGAGAGCACAGGGAGTAAGGAAGGCACAGATCTTCACTCCAGACCCCTGAGAAATTAGCACTGAAATTAGAGCAAAAACCAGCTTCAGAACTCATCCCCTATGCTAGGCCTTGCATTATTTCCATTCATGGAAAACTCATACCCTACACACTTACACAATCAGGCTGGAGATTTCAAAGCTCAACAGAACACACATCCATCAAAGCTTCTGTATTCTTTATGAGCTATGCAAAGAAACCTGTGTTCCAGGCAATAACAGGTGCTAACTGAAATGTATTTGGAGAAAACAAGCTCAACCCAGAAAAGCCACAAACTTGCCACCTACTATTCCCACACTGCTTCTATGCTCACAGAAAATTTCAGGGACCCTCCTTTGCCCTTTGGGAAATTCTGGACCTTTACCTAGAGAAATTGATCAGGGAAAAGGAAAAAAAAAAAAAGACCCACAGATTTACATAATCCAGTTATCAGTATAACTACGTACAGAGCTAACAATCAGAAGCAGAGTAGTCAAAGCAAACAAAAATAATATTACAGAAAACTGGAAAAGACCACTCACACCAGCAGCACAGGAAAAGTGAATGATTATAGGAGACAGAGAAGCACTTTTGTCCTGGGCACCAAAACTGGTGTGGTATATTGTCTCAGGGTTTGTTAAAGCCCGAAGTGTATGGTTGATTACACTGTAGAAGCCTGTACACTCCAGCTTCCAAACAGCATGAAAGAATAATAATTGCAGCACTAAGAGATTTCTGCTGTTAAAATCTGCAACATGTTAGAACTTTAACACAAGCAAAACAGAAAACAAAAGAGCAAGATGCTCCAAGTGGTGTTGCTGGTGAACTACAGAGCCTGCAGCTTGTCATAGGGGCTGGGCAGACATGGGACACTTCAAAGCTAATGGTTTGCCCAGTCATTTTAAAAGACATTTCCCTGTACTTATGCCTTTTGTCCTCTGCACTAATGAAGTTTTAAAGCCTGTCCCAAACCATATTTCCACTGGATTAGCAAGCAGGTTGGGAAGTGGAGTAGTTTGACAAGGATTTTTTCTCCCTCCCCAAAGCTTCTTAAGAGTTCAACCATTCATGACATAGACTTTACTGGCACAGCATTAGTGTTAAGTCCGTGATCAGAAAGAAAACGTCAGTCTTTACACTTGGCTCAGAAGTTCAAGCAAAGAAAAACTTACAAGTGAAATGCACGTAAGGTAAAAGTGCACTTTGTAAGAGAGAATTCATTTTTTAACAGACAAGAGGATTCTATTATATGACTAAAGTCACTGCTACTGCTGTGGTGTTTGAAATTCTCATTAAAATAAAACAAAACTGGCTTTAACTGTTTTTTTTTCTTTTAAATTTTTAAAAGAAATTTTTACCCATCAGTTCAGTTCAGTCACTCAGTCGTGTCCAACTCTGTGACCCCATGGGCTGCAGCATGCCAGGCCTCCCTGTCCATCACCAACTCCTGGAGCTTACTCAAACTCATGTCCATTGAGTCAGTGATATCATCCTATCATCTCATCCTCTGTCGTTTCCTTCTCCCGCCTTCAACCATTCCCAGCATCAGGGTCTTTTCAAACGAATCAGTTTTTCGCATCAGGTGGCCAAAGTATTGCAGTTTCAGCTTTAGCATCGTTCCCTCCAAAGAAATCCCAGGGTTGATCTCCTTCAGAATGGACTGGTTGGATCTCCTTGCAGTCCAAGGGACTCTCAAGAGTCTTCTCCAACACCACAGTTCAAAAGTATAAATTCTTCTGTGCTCAGCTTTCTTTATAGTCCAACTCCCACATCCATACATGACTACTGGAAAAATCATAGCTTTGACTAGACAGACCTTTGTTGGCAGAGTAATGTCTCTGCTTTTTAATATGCTGTCTAGGTTGGCCAGAGCTTTTCTTCCAAAGAGCAAGTGTCTTTTAATTTCATGGCTGCAGTCACCATCTGCAGTGATTTTGGAGCCCCCCAAAATAAAGCATCTCGCTCTTTCCACTATTTCCCCATCTATTTGCCATGAAGTGATGGGACCGGATGCCATGATCTTAGTTTTCTGAATGTTGAGCTTCAAGCCAACTTTTTCACTCTCCTCTTTCACTTTCCTCAAAAGGCTCTTTAGTTCTTCTTTGCTTTCTTTTCTGCCATAAGGGTGGTGTCATCTGCATATCTGAGGTTATAGATATTTCTCCTGGCAATCTTGATTCCAGCTTGTGCTGCTTCCAGCCCAGCATTTCTCATGATGTACTCTGCATATAAGTTAAATAAGCAGGGTGACAATATACAGCCTTGACATGCTCCTTCCCCAATTTGGAACCATTGTGTTGTTCCATGTTCAGTTCTGTTGTTTTATGACCTGCATACAGATTTATCAGGAGGCAGGTCAGGTGGCCTGGTATTCCCATCCCTTTAAGAATTTTCCATAGTTTGTTGTGATTCACACAGTCAAAGGCTTTGGCATAGTCAATAAAGCAGAAGTAGATGTTTTTCTGGAACTCTCGTGCTTTTTCAAAGATCCAGAAGATGTTGCCAAGTTGATCTCTGATTCCTCTGCCTTTTCTAAAATCAGCTTGTACATCTGCAAGTTCATGGTTCACATACTGTTGAAGACTGGCTTGGAGAATTTTGATTATTATTTTGCTAGCATGTGAGATGAGTGCAATTGTGCAGTAGTTTGAACATTCTTTGGCATTGCCTTTCTTTGGGATTGGAGTGAAAATTGACCTTTTCCAGTCCTGTGGCCACTGCTGAGTTTTCCAAGTTTGCTGGCATATTGAGTGTAGCACTTTCACAGCATCATCTTTTAGGACTGAAATAGCTCAACTGAAAAAAAAAAAACCATGTCCTGCTCTGCAAACATGCAGATATCCTCTGCTTCCCTAACATGATGAAATTTCATGATGCCTTAGTATGGGACTATTATCTTCAACTGGGTCAGGTACTCAGAAGGCCTTCACAATCTAGAAATCCATGTACTTCAGTTTTGGTAAATATTCTTAAATTATTCACTTTTTCCCCTGGATTTTTTAAAATCTCTCTTTATGAAACTCCGAGTTTTGAATATTGGACCTCCTTATCTTTACCTGTACTTTTATACTTCCTCTATTTGTCTTTTTTTTTTTTAAACTCCATATAAGTCTACCTTTTGTTCTAATGTAAACATTTCACTCCTGGGTATATATTTGAAAGAAGTGAAAACACTAATTTGAAAAGATACATGCACCCCAATGTTCACAGAAGCATCACTTAACAATTGCCAAGACACAGAAGCAACCTAAGTGTCCATCAACAGATGAGTGAATAAAGAAGACATGATACACACACACACACATATTCATACAATGGAATACTACTTAGTCACAAAAAAGAATGTAAATTTTCCATTTGTGACAACATGGATGGAGTTGGAGGGTACTATGCTGAGTGAAGTAAGTCAGAGGAAGACAAATACTGTATGGTATCACTTACATGTAGAATCTAAAAAGCAACAATAAACTAGTCAATATAAAGAAACAGAAACAGATTCACAGTATTGAGAACAAACTAGTAGTTACCAGTGGGAAGAGAGAGGGAGGGGGGGCAAGACAGAGGTAGGGAATTAAGTGGTACAAACTATGTATAAAATAAATAAGCTACAAGGATACATTGTACAAGACAGGGAATATAGCCAGTATTTTATAATAACTATAATAGGAATATAACCTTTAAAAATTGTGAATCAATTTTTGGACACTCAAAACTTATAGTCTACATCAATAACTCCCCTCCATACACAAACTATATATAAATTCCTAACTCGGAGGGCAGGAACTAATATCTCCATTTTATGGTTGAAACTGTAATTTAGAGGACTTTCATGCATTAATCAACTGAGATTGCTTATCCCACCAAGTAACATATTAGTTTATGGTTTCTTATTGGTGCCAAAACCCAGGAATCAGGGGAAGAAGTGCAATGTATTGAAAAAGGGTGCTTTTACTGGTCTGAAAAACATTCGGGTCAAATTAGTAAAACGTGAAAGTGAAGTCGCTCAGTCGTGTCCAACTCTCTGTGACCCTATGACTATAGCCTACCAGGCTCCTCCATCCATGGAATTTTCCAGGCAAGAGTACTGGAGTGGGTTGCCATTTCCTTCTCCAGGGGATCTTCCCGACCCAGGGATCAAACCCAGGTCTCCCACATTGCAGGCAGACACTTTACCTTCTGAGCCACCCCAGGTCAAATTAATGGAATAGCAATTCACATAGTAAGAATCAGGTTGTATCAAGAAGTCAGTCAATATTTCAGAGCAGGCACGGTTAGCATTGGTAGTGATGGGGTTGGTAGCTATCAACATGCTATGATGGGTGAGGAACCAAAGATCTTCCTGCCCAAAGAGGCTTTTTCGCCCATCCTTTCTGACAAATCCTCTTGGAGTCATTTGTAATGTCATTGTCTCCATGTGGATCGGAGGCCAAGCAGTATCCCAGGTGCTCTCTATACAGTCTGAGTCCTGCAGTCATTGAGTTCACTAGACGTGTAGTCACTAAGAACCGGTTCCCTTGGTGCTCTTGTTGAATGCAGCCTTTCTTAGAATTGACCACTCTGCTCTCTGTGAAGCATGAGGAGGTGACCACAGGAGGGTTTTAAATCATTTAAGTAGGGCAGGAGGTGTCTGAAGCAAGGTCCTGGAGCAATACCCTGCTGTGTGCAGCAGAAGGCGAGCAGGGACATGGTGGCTGTCTTTATCATTTTTTTTTGTGTGTGTGTAATTTTGTTCTACTTTATGGGAGAGTTCTTCAGCTTTATCATTTGTGCACTCTACCAAGCTTTCCATTTTTGCTTTAATATTTTAAATTTCCAAATGTATTTCATATTTTTCAAATGCTCCTTTTTTATGGCTTCTTCTTGGTCTAAGATTGCTAGATTTACTCTAATCTCTCTGAAGATAGCAATAATTTTTTAAACGTTTTCATCTCCCTGTATAGTTTTTTTTCTATTTGTTTTAGTCTTCATGTTTCCTATTAGTTTCCTCGAATGTCTGGTTGTCAAGGAGGTTGTCAGGAAGGAACCCAGATATATAAAAGGAAATTATGAAGATACAGTTGCTTGAATGGGTCAACAGTCAGTAAAACCTCACTTTCACTTTCAGATTCTTTAGTTCTCTCTTGGACTGATCATTATTCTAGAAAGATGTTTCAAATTGTATGCATGGAAGACATGGGCCTGACTACCACAGTTTCAGAGTGATGAAAGAGGAAAACGTATTTGTCTGTGTGTGTGGTAGGGGAGGTATCACTGAAAGGTGAAGTCTAAGCCTCAGACCATCTCAACTTCCTACAGTATGATCTTTCTCACTTGTGCCCAGTTTCCCAGTTTAGAGACCTTCTGTTTTATCTTCATCAAAGAAAAAATTTTCAAAGTCAGAAAGGGAAAGACAATACTATATAATCTAACTTATTTAAAAATAGATTAGAAGGATAGTTGCCAGGGGCTGGGAAGTGAGAGAAAAGGGGAGATGTTGGTCAACTGGTACACATTTCCAGTTATAAGTTCTGGGGATCTAATATACAGCATGGAGACTACAGCTAACAACTGTATTATATACTTGAAAGTTGCTAATAGACTAGATCTTAAGTGTTCTCACCATAAAAAAAAAAAAAAAGATACTTCTCTGAGGTGATGGAAATGTTAAATAAACATATTATGGTAATCCTTTCACAACATATCTATGTCAAATTACCATGTTATGACCTAAATGGGAAAGAACTTGAAAAAGAATAGATACCATGTATGTGTATAACTGAATCACTTTGCTGTGTACCTGAAACTAACACAACATTGTTAGCCCACTATGTTGTTGTTGTTTAGCCACTAAGTCATGTCCAACTCTTTGCAACCCCATTGACCGTAGCCCCATCAGGCTCCCCCGTCCATGGGATTTCCCAGACAAGAATACTGGAGTAGGTGGCCATTTCCTTCTCAAGGGGATCTTTCTAACTCAGGGATCGAACCTGCATCTCATTTGGCAGGCGGATTCTTTACCACTAAATCACCAGGGAAGCCCTAATCAACTATACTACAATGTAAAATAAAAAGTTTTTTTTAATCACCATGTTATGTATCATCACGTTTAGCCTACACAATGTTATATGTCAGTTTTATCTTAACAGAATTGGAAAAAACAGAAGAAATAATCTTCCAGTTTTCTATCAGAGTGGGAGAGAAGCAGTCAAAGTTGAATGAAGTGGGGAAGAGAAGCCAGAGCTCTTAATTGTTCCATAAGCACACAGTTAACTTCTCCTCATTTCAGCCCCTTCCTACCTACCTCCTTCATCATAGCTTCAAAAGTGCCTGGTGACCCTAATTTCTAAGCCTCTGAGGCTCTGGTAGTTTAGGATTCAGCTTTCTTTTTTAATTTACATTATTTATTTATGGCTGTGGGGGCTACTCTCTAGTTGCGGTGCATGGGCTTCTCGTTTCAGCGGCTTCTCTTGTTGCGGAGCATGGGCTCTAGGGTGCTGAGGCTTCAGTAGTTGTGGCTCCTTGGCTCCAGAGCACAGGCTCAATAGTTGTGGCTCACTGGCTTAGCCGCTCCATGGCATGTGGAGATCAAAACCCTGACTCCTACATTGGCAGGCAGACTCTACCACTGAGCCACCAGGGAAGCCCTGGACTCAGTCTTCTTGAGCCTGTTAAATCATTAATCAATTGTCCATCTGCTTTACAACTTCTTCCATGTTTTTAATCTCATCCCATTTTTTTTATCTTTGTAGATTAATACTTTAAAATTTTTCTTTACTGTCATTCTAGTAGAATATTGTTCTGAAGGATGTGAGAATCAATGTGTGTTCATTCTGCCATCATCATCTGAAAGCTTAAGTATAATATTTTTCACCAAAGTGTGTCCATGCCTGTAACTATGCCTATAAGGATAGAGGTTTCAATCACGGATCTTTGCTGGACTTTCTCACTGAGTCTGAGACCTTGGGGCTTCCAAGCTGCTATGGCCACAAGGGTAAACCTTTAAATCGGTCTGGTACTTAGGACAATAACACAAGAGATAATAACCATTCTTCCTCATCTCCTTCCCTGCCTTCAGCCTGAGGGCTACAACTCTTTATTCTTATTCTTTCTTGTCTTGAAATAACACTGTCACCTTGTAGCTGCTCCTCCATCCCCTCCCCTTCCTTGTCCTATTCCTTCTACCACATCTTCAAATGGTTCCCTCAGATTATTCAGCTATTTTATCTTCTGAACTGGTTTTTCACTAATTAAATGTCCAAACAGGGATATGTCCAGACAGTCACATAAATTATCACCATTCTGCAGAAAGATTCAAATCATTGAGTTATTGTGTTAGCCATAGTCTCCCTCTCTCAAAAAGAAAGAGGGGGGTGTTAATTCCCACTGAGTAAAAATAAAATAATTCCGTTCATCCTCACGCTGAAACAGCTGCACAGACAGTATTGGCTGCTCTGTTTATCTTAATAACTGTGGAAAAACACCATCTCCTCCCTTCCCACTCTCTCCAGAACAATCACCATGCTCCACATGCAGATGGGGTGATTAAGACTCTCTGGAGCAGAGACAGGCTTGTCTGGTGCTCTTCCTGCACATTCGTGCTGCACCCTTCCTCTGCTGCTGTCACAGGACCCAGTTGGCTCAGATAACAGCTGCTGCAGGGGACCTGATAGATTCAGCTGTGGGTCGCCTGGACGCTCCCTAAAGTCCCAGCCCAGCCAGCTGAATCGAAGCAGAGCTGTGGGACGCAAGTGCCAAAGTAAGAGATGTACATTCTGTACATCCTCTTTAATCCTTGCAGTTATTGCAGCAGAAGCAAAAGAAGAGGGCAGAAGAACAAAGAAATACCTCACAGGCATGGGGAGTGGGGCGGCCAAGAGTTCTAAACCAGACAACTGGAGCACAAGACGCAGGTGTAACAGGAGGAAAGCTTTCAACAAGGCACCATTCAAGTTTACTGCTTATTCCAAGGAGTCCAAGAAAATTCTCAAGGTTTAGTTTGTTTTCATTCAGTGAGTTAGGATTTAAAGGTAATAGGAAATAATTTCCAACTGACTGTGAACTTTTTGTGAAGATAAGGAAAGTTAAGCACACAGGATGCCCAACCATCCCTGTTTGCCCAGGACTGTGCTGGTTTTACTACTGAAAGTCTCACAGTCCAAGAAGCAGCTCAGTCTCAGGCAAACCAGGACAGAAGTTCACCCTCCACCACCAACAGCTATTTCCCCTTCCAGGACTTTTGTGAACCTGGGCTGCATTCATTTTCTGCTCAGCATTCTCCTTATCTTCCAGAGCCGCTCTTGCCACAGACATGTTCTCCAGCCTCTATCACACACAGTCAAACAGACAAGGGCATGAAAAGGCCTTTGTGTGTTTGACTCTCAGTGGAAAAGAGAACCGTGTCATTCATTCAGAGTCCTCCCAGCTTCCTTTCTGGAGTCCCCATCAGAAGCACAAGTTTTCTAGCCACAGAGGTGGATCAAAATGATCATGGCAGAAACTGAAAACATGGCTCATCTCAGAGCCTGGAGAAACAGTGCACCCCTCAGTATCTTTAAAATGCTAAACTCCAAAATGAAGGAAACCAAAGAAAACTCAATTACACAGAGGCTGATAATTCCAGTGTGCAGATTACTCAGGCTTTCTTCTCTGCTCTCCCCTCCCTCTGGCCCCAGTCATTAGGCCATTTCACTGCTCATTAGCAGGGAGAAGGAGAAAGGAGCAGAGGGGGAAAGTCAAACTAGCCGATTTTTCTATTTATGAGCAGGTTTCTGAGGGAGGGTGTTCAAACTATTGGCTCCAGAGATTCTTTGGTAGGAAGAGAGGATGGGGAATTGGAGGCTGTGGCACAGTCTATTGATTTTAATCATTTGGTCTCTCTTAATTCCCAAACAGAAGAAATGGTTGCTCCTTTATTTTCACTGAAAAGGCTAGCAAAAGTATAAATGTTAGACAAAAAGAAAAAAAAAAAATACTAGTTAAGCCACTTAGAATCCCATCTTTAAAAAAAAGTCCTTTGATAAACACCAGAGACAATTGGTAATACTGCCAATTTACAAAATAAATATAATTGGATGATTATGTATTACATTTTAGAAAATTTACAGACTACATTAAAGAAGTCCTTCAGTTCAGGTTAAATGTGAAATTCCAATTTGAGAAAGACACCAAAAAGAGCAATTCAGTTTTCAAAGTTAACTTCTCAAAGCCTCTGTTTCCTCATCCATAAAGGGAAAATAACATGACCTAACTTCAGGGAGTTAAATGATACATGAGTTAAGTGGTTGGTCAGTACCTGACAAGGCACATACTAAGTGCTCAGTAATTGGCATAATCGCTAGCAAATAGCAGGTACTCGCTTTTAAGACTGTATCTGACATCATTAATTTAGCAATATTTTAAATTGAGGAACTACTATATATGCTGAATACTGTGAACCACTAGATATGGAAATAAATATGAATAAATCAATTCCTAAAAGGCCCACTGTTTTAATGCAGATAAATCATTACAATATATATTAATAAATGCTATTTTACAAGTACTATACAAAATAGCATAAAAGCACAAAGGAATGCCACCTAATCCAGACTGGGAAGATTAGAGAAGGCTTCTTGGGTGTGAGCACTTCCCTGGTGGCTCAGTCAGTAAAGAATCACCTATAATGCAGGAGACCTCAGATGTGATGCTCAGTGCTGAAATATGAGTGGGGATGTCAAGAAAAAAATGTGCATGGAAGAAAAATCCAGGGAGAAGAGTAGCATGCACAAATGCAGGAATGCAACACCCAGGAAGTCTGGGAGGATTGTGGGCTAGGCAGTAGAACTGAGTCTAGACTGCACTTGGCTAGAACAGAAACTAAAAATGGAAGCACAGGACTTGGCTATGCAGAGTAAAACAAGATGACGCTACAAGGATCTGTTTTACCCATTAGTAGGTGGAAGTTATCTGAGCATGTTTAAAGACAAGTTGTAGGGGAAAGAACTCTGTGCAGAGGGGTAAAGGCTGCTCTTCCTACCAACCTACGGGTTGAATGGTTTCTGATTTAAGGGTATCACTTACCAGTTTCAGTGAGACAAGGTCTTCTTGGTACCTGTTTAAACACTGAGGGGGTTTGAATTGATGGTTCTCAACCCTGGCTTCCCATCAGAATCACCCAGGGAACTTAAAAATATATGGAACTTAAAAATATATCTAAGGATGCCACCCTTAGAGATTCTAATCAGAATGAGGCAGAGATTTTAATGCACACTTAAGGGTGGAAACCATTAGTCTAAATCATAACAAACACCTATAGTCATACATAAGTAAAAACACATGTTTCAAGAGCAAAGGTTAACTACCTTGGGGTTAACACTGCTCCGGATTACTGCATTCCACTTCAGTGTACTGCCACTCATTTTTCTGGCTCCACCACTAGCTACTTCAACCAGATGCCCTATGTTTGACTCATGGTTTATTTCTCAATGTACATCAGGTCTCTATGCCCTGCTGGTATGGTTTCTGCTCCTGGGCATACCTTTCTCCCCTTGTTCCCTTACTTCTCCTGGAAAGCCTAAATCAAAGGGCACATGCTTCATGTAGTCTCCCATTAGTACTGATTTATCTTAAGAAGCAGTAATTCCTCCCTCACCATTGTTCACATAACTTCTATTAGAGCATGTCTCACATTGTATGACTCCCAGGGGGTGCAGTGGTAAAGAATCTGCCTGCCAATGCAGAAGATGCAAAAGATGCAGGTTTGATCCCTGGTTGGAAGCAGGAAATGGCAACCCACTTCAGTATTCTTGCCTGGCAGGCTACAGTCCATGAGGTTCACAAAGAGTCAGACACAGATGAGCACGCACACACACACGTTGCATGATAGTTAAATGTTTGCTTTTTGGCCTCCCCTACTGAACTCTGATATTCTTGAAAACAGAGACCTTTTCTTGCTTATTTTCTTTTTCAAAGAGCCCAGCATAGTGCCCAGTAGAATGCAACAGTGAATACAGAATGCCCAGTAGAATACAGTGTCCTCAAATGTTATCTAAATGAATGAATCAACGTGGATAAACAAACGGTAATCATTATAAGAACTGTACTTAAGAATACAAGAATTTTAAAAGACTGTTAAAGTTCATCAAAGCAAATAATATTTATGGGCAATTACTTTTTAGAGGAGTATAATTTACTCCCAAAGGACAAAGAATATTTCATGGGTGTTTTACAGAGTATGAAACTAGATGCTTATGACTTGGTATATAAAAACCTCAATTAAACAGTGCATCTTATTTTTTAACTTCTGTTTATAAGGTAGACAAATGCTGGTGGGACAGCGCACAGACAGTGTCCGGTGGCAGGATTTGATGAGTATAGAGAAGAAAGGAAAAACACTAGTAAGGTTTCTAAGTGACAACTGTCAGCAGGTTGGAGAACTGCTTATAAATACAATAGAATTAAATAACCATGGTATGATGGCAGAGTTGCTCAAATATCATCACAGAGGAGAGATAAAAATTCCTCTCTAGAAAGATGATGATATTGAAATCTGGCTTTCACTCATGGGAGTGTCAGTAACAGGAGAGAGTGGCCCGGAAATGACAGAACTGAATGATTTAAGAGAAGATAAAGGTTAAAACACACACACACAACTCTCCTGCTTATTGCTATGAGAAGGTGTATATTGCTTACTTCTATGGGATTCATCAATATCTATTTTTTTAAAAGTTACTCTAACTCTGAAAAGTCTACATGTAATAATCCCCAATTCTATTATTATGAGTACGCTTATCCTGAATACTCTGGGAAAAACAGAAAGGAAGAAGATAAAATTATTTATGTAATCAGAGAAGTACAAAGAGGATAAAATGGCTTGAGAGGTACATTACTAGGAGTAATGGGAAGAAATTAAGAAAATGGCAAAATTGGGTTGCACATCAGACATTCTCTCAGCATGATTTTTACTGCAATGTGAAAGCATCTTCTGGAATAATAATGCTAATTTTAAATGCCCTCTTAATAAAATGCTCAGGTTGCTATAGCCTATTAGGCAGCAATTAAAATCATGTGAGCTGTGCCACTTCTTTCTCAGGTCTGCTGCAGCATGACTGTCACAGGGAGTAACAAGGCTGTGTGAATCTTAGGCACTCTGGGGTTACACTGGCTAGGTAAAAGACGGAAGGCCCATCATTCAAACCATTTAAAATTGGACACAACATTAGAGAAGAAGCAGTGGAGCTGAGTGGGACAAACTAGAGAACCTAATGTAGCATTAAGGAAAAAAATCACATTCATTCATGCCAAGGGACATTTGGAGGACACTGTGTTTAAATTTTGGACTCACTTTGCGGGAGGAGTGAGCGTCAACTGTCCTTGATCTTGCAGCTGACTCTACACACAGGGACTCCCTCCTAAAAAGACTAAGTAAAGCACTGACAGCCTGACAGGGAACAGTTTACATCTTCAGCTCACAAAGTAACTTCCCTTTCTTCCTTCTTTGGTTCAGTGATGATGATGTCATTGTGCATCTGTGGCTTGTTATTTTTATATGGACACAAAAGGAGACAGAAAATACATTAAAGTGATGTGTAATTTTCCATGCAAATGCTTTCAGACTAACAAGAGTTGTGGTTTATGATTAAGTGGAAATTGGTTATTTGCTTTAAATATTTATGATAAAATATTTAGATTTAACATCTAAGGAATTCAACTCAGGAGATAAAAAAAACAAAAAAAAACAAAAAGACACTTTGCAATATTTCTTGGCTGACCTTGGTAGCTAATGTGATATGGCACATATGGTACCTTAGCTGTGGAAGGACTTTATGTAATAAATCACATCCATGAAGAGCAGTCAGAATGGTTTCTGTGACTAGTTCTGTTACCAAACCCAGGTAACCTAGACCAAATCCTTTAACCTTATTTTTTTTTCCTGGTTCTCCTAACAGGATAAAATGAAAATACTGACATACCACAGACTGGAGAAAAAGTAAGCCAAATAGGTTAATGAATAAGATAAGGCCCTGGGGATCTTGAGGTGATGAATTCTCTCTGCTCTATGACTTCTCCCAGAGATTCCTCAAAATCATTCAGTAAGGTACCAGCTTGGTGTAAATGAATCAAGACCTAAGAAAATAAAATCCTCTGACAATAGAAACTGAGAGACTGAGCAGTTTCCAGACTCCAAAGGTGTTTTCCGGACTGTGCTAAAGTCTAACACTTATAACATTAAGGCTAATGTTGAATGATACTAACGGAATAATTATGCAAGGAAAAAAAGGAAGCAGTTAACATTTATTGAACACTGAATATATGCCAGGCACTGTATTAAGCATTTAACCCATTTTAACTCATCAAATCCTCATGACTTATAAAGTAAAGCACTACCACTATCCCCATTTTAGAGATGAGTAAACTGAGGAACACTCATAGTGTTTAACTAACTTGCTCAAGCTCACAAACTGGGAAATGAAGAGGTATGTCACGAAGGCCATGTTTCAGTATATCACATAACTGGCTTGCCCAATCTGCGACAGGGATGGCTTGTTGAACCACAGGTTGCCCTCACCTCCTTTTTTTTTAACTTAAACTTGCATTTGTCCATAAGTCAGGCCACAGACCTGGGGGCTAATCACCATAGCTATGAGAACTGAAGGAAAACAAGTAGCAAATATCTGACTCATTTATAATCATGCCATTCATGCTACTATTACAGGGCTCCCCAGGTGGTACTAGTGGTAAAGAATCTGCCTGCCAGTGCAAAATATGCAAGAGACATGTGTTCAGTCCCTGGGTAGGGAAGATCTTCTGGAGTAGGAAATGGCAACTCACTCCAGTATTCTTGTTTGGAAACTTCCATACACAGAGGAGCCTAGTGGGCTACAGTCCACAGGGATACAAAGAGTTGGACATGAACTGTGGTGTTGGAGAAGACTCTTGAGAGTCCGTTGGACTGCAAGGAGATCCAACCAGTCCATTCTGAAGGAGATCAACCCTGGGATTTCTTTGGAAGGAATGATGCTAAAGCTGAAACTCCAATACTTTGGCCACCTCATGCGAAGAGTTGACTCATTGGAAAAGACTCTGAGGCTGGGAGGGATTGGGGGCAGGAGGAGAAGGGGACGACCGAGGATGAGATGGCTGGATGGCATCACGGACTCGATGGACGTGAGTCTGAGTGAGCTCTGGGAGATGGTGAGGGACAGGGAGGCCTGGCGTGCTGCGATTCATGGGGTCGCAAAGAGTCGGACACGACTGAGCAACTGAACTGACTGAGCGCGCATACACACACAAACAACTGAAGAACCAATCCCTGAAGGCCAATTCAATCCATAAGTAAAATTTCTGAATGCTCCTTAATGAACAATTTGTACATAGAGCTTTTTTTTAAATTTCTGCTTTAAAAAAATGGAAGAAAAGACTGCTTATAAATTAGAAAACTGCTAGTTTCCAGAAACAAGGTTCAGAAGAAACAACAGGAAAGAGAGATTTTCATCTCAATGTCAACTGGATATCTCTCACTCAAAAGGAAGCGGTTAGGGGGAACCCTGGGTCTCATCTTTGCTGCTGTAAGGCGTCTTGGGTCTCCAGTGATTAAGGATGAGAAAAATGCCAGCTTCAGTTCTTCAGAATTGAAAGAGTAGGACCTGCTTCATAAGTGGATAGACTTGACTTACCAAAATGTAAAAAAATCTGTACGTGAAATATTTTTTTAAAACTCACTCAATTTGATTTTTCATTTGTTGAGAAGAGGTTTACAATTTAAATTTGCAAAATAAGTGTCCCTGTTCCTTGCCTGCATCATGGCAGTAAGTGTCTCCTTAGAATGATGTGCAGCCATTCCTTGGCAGTTTCCTCCAGCTTATTTTCAAGGAAAATCTTCTCCTGTCTACAGATTAATCTTGACAGCTATTGGGAGTCACCAAGGAACCACTCCATTTCCCTAGCACTGTGGGTGCCAGTCAGCTGACACAAAAAGCAAGGTCTGAAAAGGAAAGCTGTCCCTGAAGCACATCATACAAAGCACGTATATACTGTACACTTCATTACATGGCAGAACTGAAGAGTATATGTAAAGCAGAGGCCTGGCCTCTGAATTATTGGTTTATGAATTGAAAACAAAATACGTATTTAAAATCAAGTATTTTAGAGGTTGCTAAACATCAAAATGTTCCTAAATAGTTTAAGCATACATCTGTGATTGATTTCACCAAAAAAAAAAAAAAAAGAAAGAAAAGGATGATAAATGTAATGGTGATCTATTTTATGGGCCTTTTTGAAAGAATAGAAGGAAGAAAACAGACTTTCGGCTTTAAAACCATTCACCAGGAATGGAAAGGATGATCTTTCCCTGCAGTGATATATGCTGTTTCTTCTAGTATTCCTGTACTGCTGCTATTGGAATTTGTCTGCATTTGGTCCTTGGTTAGGTAAGCACACGTGGCATGCTCTCAATGTCCTGAGTGTAGACGCCTGATGACAGCTCCATTTTCAGCAATAAGGCTTCCAGATGAACACAGGTTCACAGGGTCAAGTTGTTTTTCTTGAGGTGCACAAAGCAGACATTTACCCTATGAATATCTTCACCCACAGGTGTTTTTTGAACAAGAGTTAATGCAGATAAACGATTTCTGACTTGAACCACAGCGGCCAGAAACCTGCTGATCTTGCTTTCCCCTTCCAAAAGTTGCTGCTCTCAGCTCTGGCCCCAAGGGTGGCCAATAATTTACATTAAAAGAATGGGAAGATTAGTGAAATCTGGTTAACTTGACCATCTTTTTTTATAAGCAATTTATAAAAGAATTAAGACTAGAAGTGTACATAATACATTACATAGTAAAGTGGCAGATTCTTGATACTTTATAGTGACCTAGCTTTCCTTGAAAACAAGGAACTTAGAAAGTGATTCCTGGCATTGTACTGCAGCAGTGGCTGGCCTTTGAAAGGAACTGCTGCTTTTCCTTCATGGGGGGCGGGGGGGGAAGACAAGCTACTCAAAGAGGGTACTGGATACTCTTTGAATTCTGCAAAGCTACTCAACACTTAGATCTGGTGTCATGTACACAGTGAGGGCTCAACAGATACCTTCAGTGGAAGAAGTTATCAGCTATAGAAGAGGTGGAGAAAAGGCCCAAGGGAGAATAATTCTTGGAAGCTTCTAGCAGCCTCAGACTACAAATGGTGCTTTCTTTCTCAGTCAGCCAACAGAGTAAGTAGGTACATCTATTAATGTAAAAGAATGTTTTTTAAAATGTGCCTCTAATTCTAGATATTAGAATAATAGTTATTAGAATAGAATATTCTATTCTAAGCAGTTATTAGAATAACAGGTATTAGATAAGTTACTATGTACATCGTCTTGAAGGAATGTTGCAGCAGATATGGCAAAAAAAAAAAAAAAGACCTCTTTCTGAAAAATGTCATGTTTTCCCTTTATTCCCTGTACACTTAGTAAACATGAAAGTGAAAGTGAAGTTGCTCAGTTGTGTCCGACTCTTTGCGACTCCATAGACTATAGCCTACCAGGCTCCTCCATCCATGGGATTTTCCAGGCAAGAGTACTGGAGTGGGGTGCCATTTCCTTCTCCAAGTAAATGTAGCTCAGTGTAATATAATTTTTCAGAAAGTATGTACTGGGTATATGCGTGGTCATGGTGACGTAATACTGGAAAGGAGGAAGAGGTGGTACAGCAATAAAAACTGTAGATTCTTTTTGTCTTGGGCTTTAAATCTACTGCTCCTCTCAGGCCACACCACTGTTCCGCATCCTTTCATCCCCACCCTTTTATCACCTCCCTAAGGAGTCTTTTAAGACATTTTCTTTCTTATTGCCTCTATGGTTTTTAATAACCTAGGCATACTGTGTATGCTTGTGTTGTGTATGTATATCTACATTTTACACATAAAGAGAGTAAGATTTTTTGGCCCCTAAAAACCAGCTTTCACTCCCTTGGGAGAAAGTATTGTTCCCTTCCAAAAAGCATGTTAAGCTCCTTAACCACTTTATGACTTTATGATCACTTTATGACTCATGGACCTCTTTGACAATCCGATGAAAGCTGTGGACCCTTTCCTCATCCCCATTCCCAATACATTTGTATAAAAGTTTATACACAATCAGAGCATTCATTAGAACCTTTGGAGCCTGTTAATGGACCCTCACCTAAACACCCCTTCTCTGCATGCTCTCTTGGGGTGACTGTATACATTCTCATCCTTCTAACTGTATCTGAGTATTTGTGAATCCCAATTTATCCCTTGAGCCCTGATCAGGCTTCAGACTCAGATGCTAGAAATATCTATTTAGATGTCCCACAGACATGTCAAACTCAATTGCCCAATTCTGAATTCACTATCTTCAACTCAAGCCTGCTTCTAGATTCCCTATTTTTGATTCCTTTCTTCTCCCTTCACAGCCATTCAACAACATGTCTTGCCCACTGTACCTCCTCAAGATTTCTCAAATATGTCCTCCTCCCTTTCTCCACTCTGCCCTAGTTCAGACTCTCATCTCCCACCTGAGACGCTCAAGTGATGCCTCTGCCTCTATTCTTGCCCTTCCCTATCCAATCCATTCTTCAAACTTCAGCCCAAGTAAGCTTCTGAAAAGACAAAATCTGTAAGTTTCTGATTAAACGTTTTGATGACCAACCAACTCCCTGGCAGGATAAAAGACAAACAAAACACACGTATGGCCTTCAAGATAAAGTTCTAGAGTCCCAGCAGGGCCTCAAAATCACTGGCTCCTCGAGTTTCCTCTCTGCGCCATTTCCTTGATACTTGATGAGGATCGACTGGATGCATTTCCCTCAACTCACTGTGCAGCTTCTCCTTCCCACAGCTTCCTCTGCCTGAAACATCTTTAGTATCTTCTCTTCTGCAACTTTGGAAGTAAACTGCTCTAAAAAATGTGAGTATTGTAATACTCACAGAAGCAGAGAGGCAGGTAAGGGAAGAGGGATAACAAGAAATATCTTAGGCAAAATTGGAACTTTCTCCCTAGTGCCCTTTCAGTGCTGAACTACCTTGTCCCCTTGGCCACAGCTCTTTGACCACCTGAGAAGGTGAGCTAAACTGAGTCTGTTTCTGGGAATTGGGAATTAGGAATTACTGCTCCAGCTAGGTGGTTGGTATTTCTTGAAATCAGAAGTAATATAAATCTGAAATGAAGGCAACCATGATTGGTGGTATATTGTCACAGAAGAAGAGAAAGTCTCTAGACAGAAGAAGTGGGGAGACAGGGGACTGTACACCCCTGGAAGGACAACAAAAATACACCAGCTCACAACTGCTTTAGAGTCCCTATTTTGGTCTCTAGTGAGGCCTGACCACATTTATTTCCTTTGTTCCATCAGCTACCCCTGTATCCTGATTGCAAACTCCCAGTCTGTTTTAGCCAGTCTGAGTAGATTTCTACTATTTGCAATCTAAGGGACTTGATTATGTCAGTATTAGTAGAGAACTGACATCCAGTATGGAATCCAGGTTGCCTTTGTTTGTTTCAAAGCCAGGACTACTCCCTCATCCTGCCTTTTTGAATATAATATATTGCTTTCTGTGTAAATGGGAGGACACTCATATTAAAAATCATAAATGTACCTCATTTAAATAAACTATGCAAGCTTCAATGCTCCAAAAAACATAAAACAGAATTGAAAACAAATGAATCTTTGCTTTGGGCTTTAAGTCGTATGAATTAAATCAGCTATTAATCAGACTTGGAAAAACACTGGCTTCTTTCCCATAGTCATTACTATAAAATTATTTTAAAGAATCAATAGAACTCACTAACCTACATGACTTTCTGATACTTTCACTCACTAGTTTACTCTAGAACTTATTGCTAATTACTGTAGGTCTAAGAGAATCCACATATAAGAGACAAAAGACATAAATTATTTACAGGGCTATTCATCTGCAATGGACATTCCATCAGATTCAACCTTGTAAGTGTCACAGGACCAGTTATTTTTAAATCAGGTTGTATTTTATAGGAAATAATAAAGATGCTAGAACAGCACAATAAATTCATACGAACAGCAGATCTACATTTCATTGCAACAAATGTCTCTACTCTATTAAACAAGTACTGAAATTTGCCCTTAACATGCCACAGAGTTAAGGGTTTTCCCTGAGATGTTCTGCAGACATGCAGGTGTCTGAGATTAAGGGCCTGGTGTGGGACGCTTTTTAAATGCCCTCACACCCAAATTTCTATATGGAATATGAGACTCTCGTGGATCTTAAAGGACCTACTCTCATCTAAAAGGACCTTGCCTCTGGCATTTTTCTCATCTGAAACATTTTTTCTTCTCTGCTGTGATCCATTCTGTCTCTGAAAAAGAACCATGTTTATCATCTAGGACTTATAACATTGCTCTTGCTGACTGACTGAGTGGTCAGCAGAAAAACAAGTTGATGAGTCTAGGATGTGAGTACTTGGCAGCCCCCTACTGCTTTAATGGATCTCGGCAGTATTAGTTTACTGAAAGGCGATCCAGTCCTCCTGGGACAATTTACCATTTCGTGTACTGTGCACAGATGAGATCTTTTATTTTGCTAGAGTTTAACTTTGGCTTTTGCTCCCCAAAACAGAAAAATTTAAGCTCTGAAGGGTGTTCCATCAGGCAGCAATGAATAAAACCAGCCCAGTGTGATTGTGAGGGATGCTGAGACCACGCAGGATCACCAGATCTTCACTGGCCAGGAGGACCAGAGAAGACCCTCCTTCCAGGGATCTCGACCAACATGTGGCAGACAGGTTAGTTCTGCCCAGGGATGTCTGAGAGATGCAGACCTGTGCAAAAACACGGGGTGAATGAGATGGACGACTTCTCAAGGTCACTGCCATTGCCATGATTCATTAATGTCAGACCGGCTGCTGCTCTGAGCTGTGTGTTTTCCTAAAGCAACAGACTCTACTGTCCACCTTCTGTAAATAATAAATCTCTCGGCTTCCCAATCTTTCTGTACTCTGCACGCCAGCACATTGAAAATAATGTAAACGAGGTTAGCTAACAAAATAAGGCATGCACCCACAGTGAATCCAATAAACATGATGTGGGCTTATCTTCTTTCATGTCTCCAAACTGTTATTATCAGTATCTAACCTGTGATTACAATTGGGAAAATTAATAAAATTTAAAAATCCTTGTGCCTTCTATGGCCTCAATGTCTATTTTTAATTTTTATGAAACTGAAGGGGAGATTTGTATATTGTTTTGGACGACCTGAAAAAAACAGAAGACAGTTTTATCCACAGACTTAACAATAACAACAACAAATCAAAACACCTCAGTGTGAAAGAAATAAGTTCAATTAGATGTTCTCCCCTGAGAATCCCACAGAAAAATGCAATGTACACAATTCAGCATCTCCTGGGCCACCTAGTCACTTGTGTCAACAAAGAGACAAGCATCTGTGGGCCTTGAGTGACAGAATCTTTAGCCATATATCTTCAGTTCACTCATAGCCCCAAATCTAAAGTGATTAAAATTTAAATATCACCAAAATCCCTAGGAAATTATATCTTTCTATAAACTGCCAGTCTATTCGCTTCCCACTGGAGTCACACTCATTATTAAAAGACACTAAGCCTAATCACTGTATGATGAGGTACAGTAATTTGTCACTTCCTCAGGCTACTTCTGCAGTGGAGATCTGGGGTTTTAGTGGACTGGTATGGACTGACATAATCCATTTTCTACAAACCAAAATAGGCAACACCAACTAGATGAAAAGCCTGCACCACCAATCTACAGATACTTCAAGGAAAGAAAAAACACTTTAAAAGCAAAACAGGATAAAACCCCTTTTTATCAAGAAAAACAAATTTATCATTTTCTGTGTTTATTTCCTTTTTTTAAGAGAATACCTTCTTGGCACTCTCAGAGTTGAGACCATGGATAACCATCTGGTGCTAGAAAGTCCTAGAAGGGCTGCTCAGACTCCCCCTGGCTTTTCTCTCCGTACCCTCTACTCAGGCCACAGGAGCCTCTTTCCAGTCTTCCTTCCCACAATTTTCCCAAACCTATCATGGTTTCTACCACTTTCTACCTGTGATACATCCAAACACCTTGTTCTCTAGTTAAAAGCATCTTGCTGCTGCTGCTGCTGCTGCTGCTGCTGCTGCTAAGTCGCTTCAGTCATGGCCGACACTGTGCGACCCCATAGATGGCAGCCCACCAGGCTCCCCCAGCCCTGGGATTCTCTAGGCAAGAATACTGGAGTGGGATGCCATTTCCTTCTCCAATGTATGAAAGTGAAAAGTCAAAGCGAAGTTGCTTACTCTATCATAAAGCAAAAACAACAAAGGTCTGTCAGATTCTATGAAAACTCTAAGCTGGGCTTCCTTCTCGACCTGTTTTTCCTTGTTTCTCTCCACCTCTTCCTCTAGTTTCTCTGTACCGTTTGCATGCATGTGTATGTGTGTGCATTTCTTTATCTTTGGGGAGGGGTAGAATTAGGTCCTTCAATAAGCCTTCGGAGCCTTAGGGTCATTGGCTATCAGTGTGGAGACCATCATTTGACAAGGACCATGGTGTTGGTCCTTGCTGGCTACTCTTCTCAAGAAGCTAAATTGCCACAAGGGATTAAGAGTAAAACGTGTGATTAAACTTTGGACATTAATAGGTTTTAAGTTCACCTAATAGAGTAATCACGATTAAGTCATCATTGTGTTTGCCACATTATTAGTACATTACTTAAAAACACAATTTGTGCTGAAGGAAACTTACTGTGATTGTTTCTGTTTTAATGAGACCATAAAATATGCACTTCAGGAAAGAATTCTACTATATTTAGTGTTGGGCAGTACATGCAAACTTTTTAATACTGGTTTAGCAATCAGGCCAAAAAGTTGATATTAAAAATCAAAAGAAAGAAAGAAATATATAGACATTAAAGTAAGTAGCAGTTGCATCTTCTATGCTTCAGTGCTTAGCATCTTTCTGAAAAATAAGTTTTTAATCAACATTCAAGCTACATAAGGACAGGAGAAGAAAACACAGAAAAGTTAAGTTCTGTAAACTTCAGAGCTAGATTTACTGATATTCAGAAGTGTACAGAATATTATAAATAGCATTTGAAAATCTAATAAATTATTTATATTTACTGTATCCTATTAAGAGAACTATCTTACTGAGGCTTCTCGTTTTAGTATAATCACCAGAATTAATAAAGTAATTAAATGTTTCAATTTTAAACAAATTATTTTTTAAATTATGCATGCATGCACACAAATACCACCCCCAATACACAAACACACACACATACACACATGCACATTCACACAAACCTACAAAAAGAACCTTCACAGAAATCAGCATGAAATCAATACCTTTTATGTGGCCCTGAAAGCACTGATAGACCTATGGATACACCTACTGAGTCTCAGAAAAGAGTCATTGGCTTTTCTCCCCTGACTATAGCGACAAGAAAAGGAATCCAGAGTTAGCAGTGACATTTTAGTGATCTTTGGAACACAATGTGCAAAAAACACAAGGCCGTTTCCAGGAGTGGCTGAGATGTGATAGTCATCACTCTGGAGATTTGAGGGGGGAAAAGAGGCTTACAGTTGTCTTTTATATGTTCTTGTCTTTAAGATAAGGCTATGGACTGAATCACGTCTCAATATTCTTTCTATCTATGGGAGTCTAAGTCCCTTGGCAAAAGCAGGACTGTAGGAGTAGTCGGGAGGCGAGATGTGCCAGGGCTAGACAAGTAGCAGGAGAGTCAGTGGAAGAAATGCTGTTGAGTTGTCCACATGAGCTCTTTCTCAGAATGCAAAGCACTGATGATATAATAATGAAACATAAATTTGGTAAAAATAATGTTCAACAGAACTGTGAAAAGGCTTATTTGGACAACTAAATTGCTTGTAGCCTGCTTTTATTAGCATCAAGTATTTACTGAGCAAACGTAAGATGCATGCTATTGTGCTAGGACTGGCATTAAAAAGTCTTAGTGTAAGTTAGAAAGTGTGTGCCCTGAATTCTAGGCAAGTTCAAATAATAACACATGCTAATCACTGTATCAAGTAACAGAGGATGGAAAGTCGGCAAGCACCTAAGTCAGAGAGCTGAGGCTGAGAACAACGTCTTCTAGAGTATTGTCTAAGACTGCTAACCATAACAGGAAGGGTTACCAGATATTTGAACTCTGGCCACAATATCAGACCTTTCCTTACTCAGAGGAATTTAACCATTTGAGTTATCGAACAGACTTCTTCAAGGAAGACAAGGTCTGTGAGAAAGGGCAAACTGAAAATTTGGAGACAGACAGACAGACAGACAGACAGACACACACACACAGCAATTCCAGTTCATGCTGCTTGAGTTGCTAGGGATGGACCTACACACACACACTGAGCAATTCCAGTACACACACACACACACACACACACAGCAATTCCAGTTCATGCTGCTTGAGTTGCTAGGGATGGACACACACACACACTGAGCAATTCCAGTACACACACACACACACACACACACACACAGCAATTCCAGTTCATGCTGCTTGAGTTGCTAGGGATGGACACACACACACACTGAGCAATTCCAGTATACACACACACACACACACACACACACAGCAATTCCAGTTCCTTTAAAACAGAAGTAGTAAGTTCAGTTTATTACTCAACTAAAAATGTAAATGTGAACTTATTTTCCCAAAACAGTTAACCTTGAGCCAATAAAAAAAAAAAAAATTGTGTAGGAATAACTATGACAGAAAACTAAAGTCTGCAAGGAAACTAAAACCAAGTCTGCAATCTTATATGTCTTGTTCAATACAACTGAAAAGCAGACTCAGGATTTGGGGGCAAAAGGCAAACTCCAAATTATCCCCTGCTGCTTAACAAGCATGGGAATCCACAAAGCAGTAGTCTTTTGAAAAACAAAAGTAAGATGTTATGCAAAGTGAAGAAAATTTATGGGTTTCTCTGGTGGCTGAAATAAGTAAAGAAGTGTTAGTCACTCAGTCAAGTCCAACTCTTGTGATCCCATGGACTGCAGCCCGCCAGGCTTCTCTGTCCCTGGAGTCTCCAGGCAAGAATACTGGACTGGGGTAGTCATGCCCTTCTCCAGGGGATCTCCCCAACACAGGGATCAAACTCCAGTCTCCTGCACTGCAGGGAGATTCCCTGGTGACTCAGGTGGTAAAGAATCTGCCTGCAATGCTAGAGATCCAGGTTTAATCCCTGGGTGGGGAAAATCCCCTGGAGAAGGACGTGGCAACCCACTGCAGTATTCTTGCCTGGAAAATTCCATAGACAGAGGAGCCTCGCAGGCTACAGTCCATGGGGTTGCAAAAGAGTCGGACAAGATTGAGCACACACACGGATGGCTAAGTGGTCAAGAATTCACCTGCCAATGCAGGAGACGTGGGTTTGATCCCTGGGTGGGGAAGATCCCCTGGAGAAGAAATGGCAACCCACTCCAGTATTCTTTACCTGGGAAATCACAGGGACAGAGCAGCCTGCCAAGCTACAGTCCATGGGGTGAAAAAGGAGTCAGACAGGACTGAGCAACTAAATAACAACAATGCATGTGAAGAAAAGCTCAGATGGATGGTTCAAGCAGAAAGACTGCAAGAGTTAAGCACATGCAGTTAGCTAGGGGCTGACCAAATGGGTACCTGTTCTCTACAAATTAATATTAAAGGGTATTCGTAGGATGAAGAATGTTTTTCTTTGGCAATATCTGTTAGTATGGTAGGAAACAAGAAGTTGAGAAATACGAATTAAACTAAGAGGAGGAAATTTTATACTCAATGCCAGAATGTTCCCACAGTTTAAATAATGCAACTACTATGTTCAGAGGTTAATTTTTTAAATGTACACATCTCAAATGATAAAGGGATGTATGCAGATAGACATTTAAGTTAAATGAAAAGAAGGCTGTAACAAAATCATTGCAAATCCAGAAACAAGAACTGTGTTAACTCTCTGATAAAAAGAAAATCATTATGTAAGTCATTAACCACTAAGAAACCTCCTAACACTCTTCAATGCAAATCAAATTTTACTGCAATTGTGTACAAAGAAAACTGATGTATTCTGATACCATTCATTTTATCTAGACTATGCACTCTGTGTACTTGATAGCTCTATATGCTTATTACCTTATATTTGTCCTTCTTGGAGTGGTTATAATCATAAAAAGCTATCCAGTACCCTGAATGCACTGGATAATTAGAATTACAATGACTGCCATCTGAATATACTGTGTGTCATAATTTTTTTTAAGTGCATTATTCTGCTCATTGACACCCACTCCCCAACCCTGCCTTTTGCTAAAGGCCACTCTCCAAGGCAGAGGATAAGTTTCTTGAGGGAAGTTAGGTTTATCTAAACCAATTTCTTGGGTTGATGTATGAGGTCTCTAATATTTCATCAGGTTCAGTTATTGACTCTACTATATATATATTTTTATAACCACCTTATTCTGTTTAGAAAGTATATACATTTTTGGTTGCAACTCTGTTTTGATATAAATAAATGAAACGTAAACACTTTACATAACAATTTCTTATTCCTTTATAGAAGACCCATTTTAGTATGTAACTATATACTGCTGCCTAATATATTCTTTTCAGAAGAAACCATGTCAGACACAGCAAGGAAGCTACTCTGGGTTAGTACTGGTGTTACCATTGGAAACAATTACTCATAACAGAATGAAAATATCCTGTCTATTTAGGGATGAAGGGAAAGACATTATTTATTATGGCACCTCTTCAGAATATCAGAAAGCAGTGATGGTATACCACTGTTATAGATGAGGTCAAAGCAATCTATTATCTGTAGATGAGGAACAAATTTAACCTCTACTTTGGTTTTTTGCTCTCAGTTTACTTTGTATTTCATTTTTGGATTCATACAAATTAAGAACATGCACATGTACATACACACACATTTTTATTAGATTTACCCAGAACTATCTCTAACTCCCTTTACTAATTCTAGACCCTCCTGGGAATTTCTCGTTACAATATTTGAGAAGGTTGTTAAGATATTCCTCTCTTTTTTCATAATCATATTATCTAAAACATTAATTTACTACACAGTTCATTTTTCATTTTAACAGAATTATTAATTTTTCTAATCTATGAAATGTTATATAATCAATAGGGTGATAAAAGGAAAGAATGCAGTAAGTTCTTATTAAAAAAGAAATCTTCAGATTCTTTCTTAGAGAAGATCTTTTAAAAGACAGAGGCATGACTTCTCTTTCCAGCAACACAGCTGACTGTATGTGTGGAGAAATCCCTCCTCATGATGAATATCTAAAATAATGAATAAAACATATTTTTTAATTCTTTCAGAAGTATGGTTAAGCTGGCAGTAAAGTACAGAAAATAACTGGAGGCAAGAATCTTTAAAAAAGAATCCTTTCCAGGGATGACCAAGTTGTCGTGATGATATTTGCCCCGTGGTAGGGAGATCATATAATTTATTACCCAAACCAGGACATTTTAAGTAGAAATAATTAAGCTATAACAAACTCATACTTTTCCAGGTATACTGGATACATGATCACCCTACCCTGGGGTTACTTGCTGATTCCTGGGAGCAGTTTGGATTTTAGCAGGCCACATGTGTACATGGGGGAAGAAGACAAAGCCTAGAGTCTGAATGGGGTGAGTTGTTGAGTCAGGGACTCCTGAACAAAAGCCCAAGCTCACAAAGGGTGACACTTTCAGTGGTTAACTTGAAAAATAAAATAAAATAAAAGAAGAGGGAGGGAAGGGAGGAAATGGAAAAAAAGAAAGAACAGAGAGAAGGAATGAAAAAAGGAAGTAAGAACTGTCTTACAACAGGAGAAAGTCTTTTTTAACTGGAACTTGATTCTTAGTAGAACAGAAAAACTATTCTTTCCTCTTTTTCTTTACATACATATTAAAAGAAAATGAAAAAGGAGAAAATGCCTTTCAAAATTCTTAAGCAGAAGTATACTCTCATCCAGGTTTCAGGCCAGAATTCATACCATCAAGGTAACCGGAAAATAGAAGTTAACTTTTAAACGATGTTTGGTTGGTAGACTGTCCTTCAGTACCAGAGAAAAGCTAACCAACTCATCCATGGAGAAATATATTTACATGCAGTTCTTAAAAAATTCTCACAAAAAATTCCAAGGAATACAAGCTGTTAATAAAAAGAATCACTAAATACATGAGGAAAAAGCGTTAGTGAGTCAGAGTCAGCAGAAACAACAGTCTGATGTTACTAACCTAATATGTGGACAATATAAATGAACATGCTTAATACGTTTAAATAGGAGACTGCAAGTGTGATAAGGAAACACAAGACTATCAAACTTGACAAAGTATATTTAAGAAAACTCACAATTCTTAGAAAAACTTTAAAAAATGTAATCTGTAAAAAAAAAAAAAAATCTAAAGAATTTAAGTTAACCAGAAGATCAAAGACAGTTGGAGAAAATTAATTTAAAAAAAAAGGAAGACAGAGCTAAAGAAATTACACAGAAAGTTGTATAGAGACAAAAAGAAATGAAGATTAGGAAATATGAAGGTCAGAGTGAAGAAGCCAAACACATCTAATCAAGACTCTAGAAAGAAGAAATATAAAGAAAGAGAGAGAGGGGCAATATTCAATTAGGTATAAGATAACCATTTCCCAAACTACTGAAAGACATTAATCTTCAGATAAATCCCAGTGAACTCCCAAACAGGGCAAAGAGAAATCCATACCCAAATACATTGCAGTGAAACAGAAGAACATCAAAATCAAAACGTAGATCTGGAAAGTAGCCAGAGAAAAAACAGACATATTGCATGCACAGGCTTGCTAGATCACAAGGCTGACAGCTGACTTCGGACAGTAACAATGAAAGATAGTGGAATAACAGCTTTGTGGAAAATAAGCATTGACCAAAAGTTCAGTCCCACCGAAATCACTTAAAACTTCAATAAAAAGATTTTTTAAAAAATGTCAAAGCCAAAGGACAGGAAGAAAAGAAGAAAAGATAATAAAATTTTGAAGGCTGGGAACTGTCTTAACAGATCAGTTCTCAGCTGATTCCTGGTTGGCAGTGGGGAGGATAAGAATAAATCTCTGTTAGGCTATAGAGAGTCCTGAAAAGTCTCAGAAACCTCTGAGACTTGATGCCTCTGTAACTAGAACTGAAAGATAGGTGTGGATGTGGTGAAAGCTATTAATGTTAACCAGTTAAGTATCTAGACTCCTTTCTTGTCACTCAATCCAATGGGTGATCCCATCTCCTGCCTCTCCTGCTGCTGCTAAGTCGCTTCAATCGTGTCCAATTCTGTGCAACCCCACTGCTGCTAAGTCGCTTCAATCGTGTCCGACTCTGTGCGACCCCATAGATCCTGTACAGCCCACCAGGATCCCCCGTCCCTGGGATTCTCCAGGCAAGAACACTGGAGTGGGTTGCCATTGCCTTCTCCGGATCCCATCTCCTACCCCAAGAGAAAACTTGGTTTACCTTTCAGAGAAGACAAAAGAGTCTTTGGACTAGAAGTTGACCTAGGCAGTTGAACACATAGGTATCTTACCAAAATCAAGGGATTAATGGACCATACTTACTAAGGAATACTGAAGTACCCAACCCTCTTTTGCTGTTCATCAACTAGAACAATGGCAGCTAGACCTTTATTCTCTAGACAAATATTTCTTTTCCAAAGAATCTGATTAGACTAAGGGGAGGAAAAACTCCTAAAATACTAGCATCTGGGATTCCATAACACATGACTCACCAATGGTTCTCAAAATTGACTGCTCATTGGTATCACCTTGGAAGCTTTAAAAAATAGTGATGCCTGTGTTCCACTACTGAGAATGTCTGACTTAACGCTTTAGGGAGGGGCACCCAGGAGTGCCCTGGGATTTTTAAAAGCTCCCTAGGAGATTCTTATGTTCAGCCATGGTTAAGAACCATTGCCCTACAGTGAAACTCAAACACATATTGAAAGCTTCAATCAGATTTTAGTTTTTTACTGTTAATGCTGCTGCTGCTAAGTCGCTTCAGTCGTGCCCAACTCTGTGCGACCCCACAGACGGCAGCCCACCAGGCTCCCCCGTCCCTGGGATTCTCCAGGCAAGAACACTGGAGTGGGTTGCCATTTCCTTCAGAAAATCAAGGATTACTTATAAGATCATATGATAAAAATCTCTAAAGCAGAAGACAGAGGCAAAAACAAATAAACAGGTGTCTGGTGGAAGACCTGGCTTGATAACTGGGAGGACAAATAGGAGCGTGGACTTCTAGTGAATGATTAAGCTGTAGCAAAGTCGATGTCTTTTGTACTGGACAACTGGTGAGCAGCACAGGGACCAGCACCCTCCTTGGTCATACAATATCCCCCTTTGGCAAGCTGATATTTCAGGGTTCAGTGGAAAAACCTCAAGTATAATTTTAATGGCAGCACAAAAGTCACAGTGACTCTGACGCAGTTGCAAAATTAGAGTATATTCTGTCCTTAAATCTCACCTTAAAAGTTTCCTTTTTCTTCTAAGTTTGCAATTGACTCTTTCTGTAAATTGTCTTGTGATACTGTGAATTAGGTGATATAAAAATAAAGCACATGCGTTATATAAAGTTTTACTGCTTCTGTGCTATAACATCAAATGTGCTTGATTTTCCAGGTCTAATTTGTGTATCTTTAGACTCACTGAGTAGTTTTCACCTTATGAAGAATTCAATAAAATGTTATTAAAAGACACGAAGACTGCTGTCAGATATAAATTCCTTTTTATCTTTCCTCTGAGCCTAGGTCTTTGGCAAATATTCTTTTGGATTTGCAAAAAGCATCTCACCAGCAAAGGCCTGCTTAGCTCACACAGAAGTTAGACTAGTTAGCATTTACAAACTGGAATAACCATCTCCAAAAGATACATTTTAGCAGGTCTTTGCAACCAGTATTTCCTAAGAGTCACATAAGTGATAAGGAAAATCAGTGTTTTCAAGCCCCAGAAGACAGGGAAACAGTTTGACTGTGTACATTTAAAGCTCCTGACTCCCTGATGTTCAAGCTGGTTTTAGAAAAGGCAGAGGAACCAGAGATCAAATTGCCAACATCTGCTGGATCATGGAAAAAACAAGAGAGTTCCAGAAAAACATCTATTTCTGCTTTATTGACTATGCCAAAGCCTTTGACTGTGTGGATCACAATAAACTGTGGAAAATTCTGAAAGAGATGGGAATACCAGACTATCTAACCTGCCTCTTGAGAAATCTGTATGCAGGTCAGGAAGCAACAGCTAGAACTAGACATGGAACAACAGACTGGTTCCAAATAGGAAAAGGAGTACGTCAAGGCTGTATATTGTCACCCTGCTTATTTAACTTATGTGCAGAGTACATCATGAGAATTGGGATTTCTTTGGAAGGAATGATGCTAAAGCTGAAACTCCAGTACTTTGGCCACCTCATGCGAAGAGTTGACTGATTGGAAAAGACTCTGATGCTGGGAGGGATTGGGGGCAAGAGGAGAAGGGGACGACCGAGGATGAGATGGCTAGATGGTATCACGGACATGAGTCTGAGTGAACTTCGGTGAACAGGGAGGCCTGGCGTGCTGCGATTCATGGGGTCGCAAAGAGTCGGACATGACTGAGCGACTGAACTGAACTGAACTGATTTCAAATGTCACAAGAAGATAACACTTGAATGTGGTGGCCAATTCAATAGAAAAACAATGCTAGGATGTATCCCAGGGCTTCCCAGGAAGGCCTCCAGGCTTCATGGGGAATTTGGTCTTATATGAAACACACTGACAAAAATATACTTGTTCCATATAAAACCTAGAAGTTCAGGGCTTCAGTTATCTGCTATTTGGCTTCAACCTTAGGCTTGAAGGGTGTTAAAAGCCTAAGGTCTGCTTCAGTGTCATTTTTGGCATCTGAATGTATTCACAATCAGTATCACATGTCATGTAGATTCCTATAAAATCTAACAACCAAAGTAATATGAACAAGTTAGGCCATTTGAACTTACAGTTAATATCTGACTGTTTGCTCTCAAATAGAGGTAAGCATGCTGGATGGATACAATTTGGTTTGAAAAGTTCCTTCTATATTTTGATATTGAAATCTTAAGAGTAAAAAACTATAATAATGATTATTTTATTATTGATTTCATGTACAAAATTAATTACTAAAAACCAGAATGGTCAAATAAATGGGAAGTAGATTAATATTGCAAATATTAAGAAATAGTGTTTTTTGGATCCCTCTCCTAAAGTAAAGGAAATAAAAGCAAATATAAATAAATGAGACCTAATTAAATTTAAAAGCTTTTGTACAGCAAAGGAAACCATCAACAAAATGAAAAGACAACTTTTTTATGGAAGAAAATATTTGCAAATTACATTACCAAAAAGGAATTAATATCCAACATACATAAACAGCTCATTCAACTCAACATCAAAAAGACAAGCAACCTGATTGAAAAATAGGCAGAAGGACTGAATAGACATTTTTCCAAAGAGGAAATGCAGATGGCCACCAAGCACATGAAAATGTGCTCAACATCATTAATCATCAGGGAAGGCAAACCAAAGCCACAGTGAGAGATCACCATACACCTGTCAGAATGGCTACCATCAAAAAGTCTTACAAATAACAAATGCTGGTGAGGACATGGAGTAAAGGGAACCCTCATACACTTTTGGTGGGAATGTAGACTGGTGCAGCCATTGTGGGAAATAGTATGGAAGTTTCTCAAAAACCTGAAAATAGAACTATCAGATGACCCAGCAATTCAACTCCTAGGTATATATCTGATAAAACAAAAACAATAATTTGAAAAGATACATGCAACCCCAACGTTCACAGCAGCATTAATTGCCAAGACATGGCAATTGCCAAGACATGGAAACAACTTAAGTGTCCATCAACAGATGGATGGATAAAGAAGCTGTGGTATATATATACACATACAACAGAATACAACAGCCATAAGAAAAGAACAAAAATTTGCTATTTACAGCAATATGGATGGAAGAAAGAAAAATTCTGTATGCTATGACTTACATGTGGAATTTAAACATAAACCAGTGACTATAACATGTAAGCTGCAGACTCACAGAGAACAGACTAGTGGCTATGGGAGCGGGGAAGGGGCACTACCGAAGTAGGGAGTGGGAGGCAGAAGCTACTAGGTGTGACACAGGCTTAAAGAGGTATTGTAAGACATTGGGAATATAACCAACATTTTGTAGTAACTGTAAATAGAAACTAAGCTTTAAAAATTGCATAAAAATTTTAAAGGAACAGATATTCTAGATATTTTTAGGAAAAACATTATAAGCTTTGAATCAAAATACCCCATAATTTTTTTTTAAAATAGCAGGCCAACAATTAGAGATTAAATAATATCATAATTCTAACCTTTATAATATTATTCGGTAAGCTACCATTCATAACCTTAAGCAAAAACATTCTATTGTAGTTCTGTTCCACATATGAGTTTCAAGAAACAATTCTATTTGAGAAATTTTCATGTCATGTAAGGATAAATTTGAGGTAGATGTCAACTTTGCCACCTCAAAATTTCATAAGAGGAAAGACTCCAAAATAACATATGATGACATCTGTGATAAATTATCTTCCATTTAAATGGAATAAATATCAAAGGAAGGAAGAATACAGAATTAGAGAAAAATGAGCTGTTCCAGCTCAGACTGGAGTTGAAAATGTTCATAGTAGCATTATTGTGCTGCTATGCACTATATCGGGCTTCCCTGGTGGCTCAGAGGTTAAAGCGTCTGCCGCCAGTGCGGGAGACCCGGGTTCGATCCCTGGGTCGGGAAGATCCCCTGGAGAAGGAAATGGCAATCCACTCCAGTATTCTTGCCTGGAGAATCCCACGGACTGAGAATCCTAGTAGGTTACAGTCCACAGGGTCGCAAAGAGTCGGACACGACTGAGCGACTTCACCTCACCTCATGCACTATATCATGTGATAGATACAGTGTTCACAGGGGACATTGCTGAGAATTCTGTTTCTGATATTATTAGATCAAATTTTAATATTCTGACTACTAAAATGTAATAAAAGTATAATATTATATATTGGGGATATATTTTCTGAGTTATTCTTATTTGCTGAAAGTCTAGTCTATGTTGCTGATCATTTTAGTCTTGCGTTTCCATTTGGTCAAACTATATATCCGATGTGCCTCTGAAGTGACATTCTATATCATGTAATAAGAAAGAATGGAATGAACAATGAGGCATTCATGAATTTACTCTTGGAATTCACTTTACTAGGAATTTCACGCTAAATAATCAAATCACATTTCTTTTTCAACTACTGTAGTGTTTCAGGGTGAAAATCTTTACATATTTGTTTGTAGTAGGGAGAGATTTTATTGAACCTAGAATTATAAAACAAAAGCTTATAATGGGATCATATATCTAACATACATTATTCAGTAGTGGGTATCTGGTCAGTGTGACTGATTACACCTAAGGCCATAAGATACAATATATGGATTTGGAAAAAAACTCCTAAAAATATATCATTCATTTTGTTTTATCTGTGCCCAGAGGAGAAATCCAAATAGATAAGCTACTCCACTAAATACTTGGGAAAAGGACTTGCCTAGATGCCAAATACATTTATGCAGAACCATAGAAGAGAGAGTGAATTCACAGAGTGTCAGACATTTGTGGTAAAGAGGCCTGAAAACCAGAAGAAAAAAATAATGGTTCGTTTCACTAGTAGTCTATGCTCTCAGAACTAGGTAGCGCCACTTTGATTTGAAATGCATGTGCTCACCTCACACTGAGGGGATGTACCAATTCCACCTTCTAATCATAGTCCACAGGGCCATTGTCTAAAGTGAAATGTAACCTCCAAGCGAAAAACATAAAATGATGGAAAAAGTATTTTCCTCACTCAAGTGAAATCTGGTTTTATGATGTTCTTGCTCAAGAGACATCTGTTAGCATATTTGGATTTAAATGTTCAGATGTGCACTTTGTGCCAAGAAAATGCTTCCAATATAAATGCCCTGACAACAAGTCTTCTTTAGGAGAACAGCTTTGAGTTTCACAGCTTAATTGGCTGGAGCCCGATCATGTTGTTGGTAACTAGGGCCTCTCTTCTATTTAACTTGTACAACAGCAGTATCACCTCTCCAACATTAGGGGTTGTTTTGTTTTGTGTCTTAAGAAAAGAAAAAAGGAAGATGGCATAACTTAGTACCTGTATTAGCTGTCAGGACTGCAGTCTACTTATACTTTTATAATGATTTCTTTTACAGCTTTATGTTTGTCATCAAGGAAAAGGGAATAAAGAGCTTTGGAATAGCGAGTTTTGTGTATTTTCTGCACATGATATATTAGCTTTTTCCTATCTCTTCACAGTACTACTAGAGTTCACACTGACTGAAAAGTAACATACTAACAGAATTTAGTGTGTATAGAGATTGGATACGGTCCTTTTCAAATGAAGTGTGTTGAAAAAGGCAGACCCCATCAATCCTTTGGCCAGTAGTTTTTTGTATATGTATGAAAACACTTATTCTGTTTCCAATCTTTATCCTTGAAATGACTCTGTTTCTAATAAATACTAATACCTAAAACTTGAGAATCATTTAAACTGAAACTTAATGTTAAATCTTCATGACTTCTAAAATATTAAAATGTCATCATAAAAGCTACATTTTTAAAGTGGTTACATAAATTGTGTTTTATGATGCATTGTCTTATCATTTCTCAAGAAGGGAATCTGAGCTGTGTTAGACCGCAGGTTTTTATACTAGCTAAAAAGATTTTTAAACAAAGGGAGAAAAGACAATAGTGTAATAATAATTTTTAGGAGTATGTAATGTACCAAATTCTCCATTTGGTCTTTTCACTGTCTTTAACTGGCAGGAAATCTGTGATAATTTATAGTATAGAGATTAATTAATAGAAGTGAGGATTTAATAATCTTTTAAACTTATTTTCTCCACATTTTAAAGACATATATCTAGAACCAAATTTCTTTCTGCTTACCCTTGCTGAGAAAATTTCATTTCCTTTAGCTCAATACATAAAATCTGCACCTCTGCCTGCCAAAGAAATATGCTCAAGATGTGGTCTGTTTCATGGCTTGATACACCACAATAAATTGTTAATGATACATTATTGTGCCAAAAAACAAGCAAATGCAATACCATGTTCTCTGTACATTTCAAACAGAGCTAGGAAATTTCAAAATACTCCTTTCAACTCTCTAACATCAGTATCACCACCAATAAACAAGTATTAAACACCCGCACTAAACTTACAGCCCCATGTTGGATGTCGTTGGGTGTCCACATTCATTCACAACAGCCTGTGTTTTACAGTATACAAAGATATATGAAAATATGCAGTAATTATTCTCCCTTTCCCAAGAACCAATCACTCAAATACAGAAATACTCAAATTGATTATCAGCTGATATATAAAGAAATGGCACAAAAGGTCAAGACTAGCTCACCTGAAAAAAGAATACTGAATAAAAAATTAGATGCCTTAATTTAGTATATATGATAGTTTTAAAACCCTTGCCACTATGAATATTAAGCTCTACCAGAATGGCACATTTTACAGGTTCTATTTTCTCTCTGGCTTCTGGTGCTTCCAGCTTCACATTAGTGATTTATGATTTATAATGTCAGTCAAAGCTCTTAATAAAAATACAGCTTTATGTCACTCAGTTGGGAATAGAATATTTTCTTTTCTCTCTCTGTAGGGTCCCACATACATACTGAATATATTTTAGGAGTAATTACAAAATATGAGGTTACAGGGCCACCACTGATTGTCATCACATGCCACTCAAAGTTCTTTCTGATGGGACAGTGAATTGATCAGAAATACCTTTCTGCTGGTACCATCACATATGTGAGTATTCTGGGATAAAAGCACACAGAAGGCTTTCATTCTCCCTGAAAGGCAGAGACCTCCAGATACCTTCACAGTCCAATCATGTCAGGCTCTGGGGTTTGAGAGATCCATCCTTCCTGCACAAGCTTACCTCATGCATGTTAATCTCTATTATGTGGTCAAAAAGAGTGGTTTTCAAAGTGAGCTACATTCATTCCAGGGGCTTGTAAGATTGATTCACTCGTTAGAAAAGAAAATAACTAGAACTTAAATTACTAATACCTTTACTGTATATTAAATTTGGGCTTCCCTTGTGGCTCAGTTGGTAAAGAATCCGCCTGCAATGTAGGAGACCTGGCTTCGATCCCTGGGTTGTGAAGATCCCCAGGAGACGGGAAAGGCTAGCCACTCCAGTATTCTGGCCTGGAGAATTCCAAGGACTCTACAGTCCATGGGATCGTAAAGACTGAGAGACTTTCACTTTACTGTATACTTTGAATTGTCCAGGTGGTGCAAGTAGTGAAGAATCCCTGAAGGAGGGCATGGCAATCCACTCCAATATTCTTGCCTGGAGAATTCCCATTGACAGAGGAGTCTGATGGGTGGCACTCCGCAACATAGCAAACAGTTGGACATAACTGACGTGACTGAGCACGCACACACACAGTGTAATACTACTAGAGGAGTACATGTATAAAATTTATAAATACATATATCAAGAGTGCCCACTTAAAAATCCTTTTTTAACAGCTTTAGCAAGATATGATTTGCCCATTTAACATACACAATTCCACGGTTTATATTATATTCACAGAGGTGTACAATCATCATCACAAAAAATTTAAGAACATTTTCATCACCTCAGAGAGCAGGCTTATATATTTTAGCTATCAGACTCCCTACTTCCTCCCATCTCTTCATTATTTTCTGTCTTTACAGATTTGCCTATTCTGGACATTTCATATAAATGGAATCATATATTGTGTGATCTTTTGTGACTAGCTTCTTTCACTTAGCATAATGTTTTCAAGGTTTATCTATGTTGTAACATGTATTAGCATTTGATTCCTTTTAATGGCTGAATAACATTCCATTGCATAGCTATACCATATTTTGTTTAGCCATTCATCAGCTGATGGATATCTGTTTTTTTTTCACCTTTTGGCTATTGTGAATAATGCTCTGAATATTTATGTTCAATTTTTCATATGCACATATGTTTTCATTCCTCTTGGGTACACACCTAAAAGTGGAATTGCTGAGTATAATGTAACTCCACATTTAAGTTTCTGAGGAACTGTCAGACTGTTTTCCAAAGTGGCCGTACCATTTTTACACCGCCGGCATCAGTTTATGAGGGTTCTAATTTCCCTAAATCCTTCCCAACACTTGTTGTTATCAGACTTTTTGATCCTAGCTATCCTATTGGGCATAAAGTGGTATCTCACTGTAGTTTTATTAATAGCATTACCTTGATGACTAATGATATTATTCATTTTTTCATGTGCAATTTTTTTTTTAACTAATGGTGTGCATCATCAAGAAGCTGCAAGGCAAGTTATCTAATGAAAGCCCCAGAGCACATTCTGAAGTAAAAATATGAGCTCTTATCCAAGACATTTAGCTCCTTGTGGATGACATATAAACCAAGTCCAAAAGCATGAGAAACCAGTGGGGGAATCAAAGATCAACCAGATGTAGATGACACTTAGATACCTCCTCCAAATCAAGGTAGTTATATAACTCTGAGAAACATATGGAGAATTACCTCCAGTGATGCCACTGCTTAAGCTGATGGCTGGCTCAAGGTCCTGACGAACAGGTGGTAGCAGCAAAGCTATAGTCATTTCCTGGCACACCATCAGCTATCTATGAATGGCAACCTTTGCGACAACTCTGAGTGAGCACCCTATTAGCATTAGAGGCCATGGCCTGTGTCTGTATAAATGGCTTTCCCTAGTACACAACAAAAAGAATGACACAGAATTTTAAAAATATAGCAAAATATAAGTAATTTAAAGAATTGCCCTTTTTTGGCCAAAAGTATATCCACTCTATATTTTGGTATTATGGGACAAAGGTGACAGTCAACATTTTACTTAGCAAAATTACTTTTAGAAATTGCACAAGTTGGTGAAACCCGAAGTCTGGAAACTCTCACTTTAGTATATGCCTTCCACTCTATAAAGAACCTATGGTCTCCCTAACTCACTCTATTCATTGCTGCTTTTATATGCTTATTCCTACTGCGTCCCTTGGAGAAGGCAATGGCACCCCACTCCAGTACTCTTGCCCGGAAACTCCCATGGACGGAGGAGCCTGGTAGGCTGCAGTCCATGGGGTCGCTGAGTCAGACACGATTGAGCGACTTCACTTTCACTTTTCACTTTTATGCATTGGAGAAGGAAATGGCAACCCACTCCAGCGTTCTTGCCTGGAGAATCCCAGGGATGGTGGAGCCCAGTGGGCTGCCGTCTGTGGGGTCGCACAGAGTCGGACACAACTGAAGCGACTTAGCAGCAGCAGCAACTGCATCCCTAACCCTAGAACACCAAGTTTTCAGATTCTATGTATTTTTTAAGACCCTACTTCTTATGCAGTGAGTTAGTCACTCTGTCAGTTTACTCAAATATTTATTGAGCATCTAAGTGGAAGGCACCATGCTTGGCTGAAAGAATTAGAGGTGTGTGTGCCAAGATGATTAGCTCATGTACCTTATTCTCAAGGGTTTTATATACTATGCTCTCCATCAAGTCTTCAAGTGTTCAGACTGATGAACAATTTCTGAATCACATCACCTAAATGGAATGGTGAAGGGCCAGACAATTTAAAATCAGAGCTGCTTGGGAAAATCTACCACATATAGGTCACAGTACCTACTACAGTAGACAGTCTCTAAGAGAAGGCTTGCTGGATGAGTCGTAACTTTAAATAGGAATGAGGTCAATAATAAAGGTTTGTACCTTAAGTGAAATCAGCAAAGCAGAGCTTCCTATCTTCCTAAATCTAAGAACTAATGTCAACAAACCTTCTGATTATTTTACCAAGAAAGAAAATGCTCTAATGATTAATTCTTTTTAAACTAATCCTTTTTATACCTCTAACACCAGAGTGGTTGTTGCTGAATAAAAAGTCTCTTGTTTCTCTCTTTTTTCTTTTTCATAGCCTTTCTCGCTCTAATCCTCACCCTGCTGAATTTAATTGCCTTGGCAATGCCAAAACAATGTCTGATCCAAATAGGTCAGCATTGATCGCTCTAAACCAATTGGTTCCTTCATTAGCAAGAAAATGAAGTAAAGAGAAAAGGCAGGTGGCTCTCGAACAGGCAGCTGGGCTTCTGCTCCTCTTACAGTGTCTCTCTCTCATTAAACAGTAGCTGATCGATCGGCAACTTGCTCAAAATCCACAAAAACTATTTATCACTCCTGACACAGACCTGTTTTAACAGGCCACTCAACTCAAGATTTGGACACCCCAGACTGTTTGTTTGTGTGGCCCGTCACATTCCCCCCATACAGACCTCTCTGGAGATCATATGGAGAAAAAGAAGGACACATCATCCAAACTCTCACCACCTGGCAGGGCACCAAGTAAAACCTTGAGTGACTAATCCCACCAATGAGTCTTAGGAGAGAAGGGTTCCCAGGGGAGGCTCTCGAGTCTACAGCACGGTAAAGGCAGACGGGGAGGAACTAGTCTTAGTGATATCAGTAAGTGTGGAAGTAAGCAGGGATCTAAAAATATCAACTGCCACCAAAGGGAAGGAGAAGAAAACAAGGTGGGAAAGGTAATGAAAAAAACGAGAGAAAAAAACATACACAGGAAAAGCACAATACACTCCTATTGTACCACTTCAGTTGGTTGGGAAGCAAACTAAGGAAGAAAGCAGGTAGTTTTGTCAGATGGTCCAGGAAACTACTTTTCTGCCAGAATCAATGGGTCTCTTATTTCTGGGGTCATGTGACTGATTACATAACATACTGCTAAGCACTGCTTCAATCTACGCAAAACAGTCTAGGGAAGGTAGGTATTACTTGAATTTGACTGAGCATGAAGGACAAATTCCACACTTGGCACTTTACATAAGATATCTTACTAAACCGGATGCTAATCTTATAAAAAGTCATTTCTATCCTCATTTCACACACTAAAAAAGAAAAAATCAGAAATATAAAGTAACTTGTCCAACGACACACAGCCAGTAATAAGTGGCAGTCAGAATCTGAATGTAGTTCTGTTCAATCACAAAGTACACGCCCTTTTAATGAACTTCCAGTAAGGAATGTGAAAATGAAAAAAGTAAATACAGAATTAACTTATGGGGCTTCCCTGTTGGCTCAGTGGTAAAGAATCCACCTGTCAATGCGGGACACATGGATTCGATCCCTGGTCCAGGAAGATCCCACAGCCGCAGAACAACCCAGCACATGAAGCACAGCTACTGAGCCTCTGCTCTAGAGCCTGGGAGCTGCATGCCTAAGTCTGCATATCCAAGAGCCGTGCTCCAAGAGAAGCAACAGCAATAAGCCTGCGCACCACAACAAGCGTAGCCCCCGTTTGCCACAACTAGAGGAAACTCCCACACAGCAATAAAGAGCCAGCACAGCCAAAATAAATAAAAATTATAAAACAGAATTAACTTATAAATTATAAAAATAAAGAAAAACATATGATATCTTTTAAAGAAAATGAAAAGAGTGAAAGGAACAAGTAACCACATGTTCGTGTACTTCCTCCCAGTGGGTTCTTAGTAACTAATCTCAGTTCTTCACATTCTTTGGGGAGGAAGCAGAGTCAGCATTGTTGGCAAGCTTCCTCTCACTTGCTGCCTTTCGATACAGCTAACAGGGTAGCTGAAGAGAACTGGCCTTAAACACAATCAAGGTCAATTTTCTCCTAAATTTCAAATCCAGAATCAATTTACTTACACTTACATGTTAGTAATTCCTTGTGCTAACAGAATCAAGATCTAAGAAAAACTATTCACTTCTCACACAATCTGAAGCTTTACCATAGTTACTCAGTAAAAACGCACTTATCAATATATTGAATTTATTCAACATTCACAAACCTTCCATGTTCAAGGCACCCACTCAGCCTTAATAAACACTATTATAGTTATTAAACACAAAAATCAATTATCTGAAATGCTGCTGCATTGTTGACATAAAGAGGAATATTGGCAATATTTGAAATAGGAAGTAATCAAGAGGTAGATTTTTGTAAATAATCAGATTTATCACTAATAATAGACCTGTAGAGATGCTGAACCTCTCAAAATCTTTATTCCATCAAAAAGAATAGGAGAAAAAAAGAAGGAAGGAGAAAAGGACATTTATTAGGGGCCTATTATCTGCTGGGCGCTATGTCATGCCCTGGGGATTCAGAAATGAAAAGACCAGAGCACTCCTCTGCAAAAGTTCAGAGTCTAGTAGAAGAGACAAGATGTCTGTTGTATCGTCCATCCATCATCCACCCATCCCTTCCTTTATCTTCCCAACCAACAACTATTTACTGAGAACCTACAATGTGTTGCCAAGCCTTGTGCCGGGCACTGGAGAGACAACAGTGGACCAGAAAGACATGGTCTCTGTCCTCATGAACTCAGAGTCTAATGCAGGAGACAAGCCAGGAAACAGGCAACTGTGATGAAAATGCGCAGCTGATGGGAGGACAAGGCAGTCTGATAGCAGGGAGCCATGGGTAGCAGGTAGGGTCAGAATATTATGGGTTAAAAAAAAAGAACTTCTCACAGTAAGCGACATCAGAGTTATAAAGGCAAACAGGAAAAGAGAAACAGAGAGGGAACTCTTTGGGGTAATACAGAATAATACGTAGGAATGCCCAGATGTAAGTAGGGCACGCTAGAATGACTTAAGGAAATGCTACATATTTGTGTACCCAGCCTCCAGCATGGCCTCTGATGGCTGTCTTCTGCTATTCATGTTTTTGTGTAGATTCCCTCCCATTTCAATATGGAATCATGAAAATAATGATATATATTTCTGAGACTACGTTAAAAAAAGGGAGAAAACATGGTGGCTTCTGCTTTGCTCCCTCTTGGATCACCTTCTCTGGGGGAAGCGGCCACCATGCCATGAGGCCACCGCAGCAGTCCTCTAGGGAAGCCAATATGGAGAGAAACTCAGGCCTCTAAGAGTCAAGGTCAACGTGCTGGCCATGTAAATGGCCGCTTTTAAAAAGTCAGTCACTGAAGACTAGTCAAGGCTTTGGATGACTACAGCCATGGCTGACATCTTGACTACAATCCTGCAAGAGAACTCAAGCTTGAATCATCCAGCTAACTTACTCTCAAATTCCTAACCCATTAAAACTGTAAGGTAATAAATATTTATTGTTAAGTCACAACGTTTGGGGTAATTTGTTATCCAGCAGGTAAGTAACACACATAGTATTTAAGACAGGAGGGAGGACCTTGAGACCAGAAGCTAGACAGGTAGGCAGGGCCAGATCAAGTAAATCATTGAACAAGATGGGTGTTAGACTTTATCTTGGAAACAATGAGGCGCCACTGGAGGTTTTGAAATAGGAAAATGATAGGTTTGCATTTCACAAGAACACATGGCTATAGAATGGAAAATGGACTGGAGAGAAGATAAAACCAGTCAAAATGCTCAGTCACATGTTCTTGCAAATTTATTTTTTATCATCGTTTTACTACAATTCTTTTTTTAAATTTATTTTTATTGAATTGATTCTAGGATTCTCTCAAAGACCTTCAACTTTCTCATTAACCCATGCTGCATTGCACCCTGTGGATTTGGATAAAACATCATACTGCTTTCTGAACAGTTGTCAAGGGGGCAGAGGAAGCGCAGAGGAATTAGCTTCCCATGGGGTGAGCTCAGACTAATGAGAAACAGAAGAGGGGAGGAAACTATGCTTGCTGGACAGTCTGCTGTGCGTCTCTACAGTGGTGGTGAGGTGGCCAGCATGGTGGGCATCCCCGGTAGCTCAGCTGGTAAAGAACCTGCCTGCAATGCAGGAGACCCCAGTTCAATTCCTGGGTTGGGAAGATCCCCTGAAGAAGAGATAAGGCTACCCACTCTAGTATTCTTGGGCTTCTCTGGTGGCTCTGATGGTAAAGAATCCACCTGCAATGCAGGAACCCTGGGTTCGATCCCTGGGTAGGGAAGATCCCCTGGAGGAGGGCATGACAACCCACTCCAGTATTCCTGCCTGGAGAATCCCCATGGACAGAGAAATCTGGTGGGCTACAGTCCATGGGGTCAAAAAGACGGACACCACTGAGCAACTCAGCACACACAGCACACAGCAGCCAGCATGCTGCTACACTACATCATCATTTTTCCTTACCTGACCTTTGCCCTCACCATTCTGGGCTGGAACCGACCAAAGACAACGTCAGGACTCTAATCCTTGCTTCAACTCTGTATTTTATAGTTATGATGTTGAATATAGTAGCCACTAGCCATAACTGGTAGAAATGTGACTAGTCCAAATTGAGATATGCTGCAAGTATAAAATTCACACTGATCTTTGAATTTGTTATTTGATAATAATTGATAGTGTTATTTGTGACAACATGAATGAACATAGAGGACACTATGCTAAGATGGACAAATAGTACATCATACCAATTATATGAGAAATCTAAAACAGTCAAACTCACAAAGACAGAGAGAGTAAAACAGTAGTTGCCAGGGGAGGGGAAATGAGGCAGTATTAGTCAAGGGGTACAAAGTTTATACAAGATAAATAAAATCTAGAGATCTACTGTATAGTACGGTGCCTACAGTTAACAATACCGTATTGCTATATATAAATATTTGCTAGAGAGAGTTATGTTAAGTGTTCTGATTATTATCACATCATAACAGTTAAAAACAACAACAATAATAATAAATAAAGAGTACAGGAGAAAACTTTTGAAATGATGGATAGGTTCATAGCATAGATTTTTGGCTTCATGGGCATATATAAATTTATTTCCAAACTCATCAAGTTGTATACATTAAATGTGTAGAGTTTTTGTACGTGTGTTAAAATATAATAAATGGTTTCAAATATTGATTATATGTTGAGTTGATTATATTTTGGATATAATGGCTTAAGTAAAATACATTGCTAAAATTAATTTTACTTGTTTCTTTTTGCCTTTTTTAATGTAGCTACTAGAAAATTTAAAATAATATATTTCTATTGGATAGCACTGTTCTAGAGAACCGAGAATAATACAATACATAATTTAGTCAAGAAAAGAGCAGTGAGTTATTGCAATGGATACGTAAAAAAGACGGTGGATTTAGAAAAGAATTTCATGAGGAAGAGTTGCCATAATTGAAACAACTGGCTGGGGAAGAGGGAGGAATGAAAGGTGCTGCCCAGCTTTTGGGACGGGGCAACTGAGCAGTCTTTTCCTGAGATGGGAATGCAGGAAGACCACCATGGGGGAATGTAAAATTAATCAGCTTGAAGTATTTTGTTGTGAGCTGGAGTGCTACATATCGCTCTGAGGAAGCTATGCAGTGGCCAGTGTGCTTGCGGGATGTGCATGAGAAAGATCTAAGCAGGAGGTGAAGTCTTTTATTGAATGATGCCACTTGAGCCCATGAGATTGCCAGGGAGTACACAGAGTGAGAAAAGGAGAGCACAAATAAACAAATACGTTAAAAATATTGTTCTAGCTTATAATTGGCGTTATACCAAAAACAGAGCAGGATCAAAGGACAGTGAGCGATGGGATAGGGTTGAGGGACTTTTCAAGTCTGGGGATAACTGAGATGGGAGCAAAGAAGAATGCAGGACAGAGAAAGTACATCCTGTGTAGAAGAAATACCAAGTACAAATGCAGAGAGTTGTGAAACAGCCAGACAAGTTCAGGGAAACAGCAGGAGCCTGGAACACAGACGATGAGGAACGGAATGGGAGCAACCACGTAGGCACAGAGTGGGCAGATCATGAAGAGCTTTGTGTTTCACGCTAAGGACCTTGGACTTTATTCCATGGGCAGAGGAGTCCTGAAAATTTTTAGGTAGGGGAGTGACATTTGATTTTTATAATATTCTTTAAGGTACATGCTCTTAACTGAAAGAAGCCCTCATTCACTTGGCCCTGACATTATCACTGGGTTCCATGGAGCACAATCTGAAAACCCCTGAACTCGATGACTTCTCTAGGCTTTAAGATCTACAGTCTATAGTTAAAAGATTTGGTAAGAAAAGTTTAAAGTTGTTGAGACAGTTTTACAAGTCTTTCTCCTCGCTCTCCTTCCCCCATCCTCCTTTCTCATTCACTCACTCTCAGATAATAAGAAGCATGGTAAGACTGAATGCCAGGGATATGAGGCTATATCAAGGAACTATTACTGTTCATTTTGCAGCAGCATATCACATATTCAGACAAAATGCCAGGAGAAAGAATACTCTCTTGTTGTCATTGAACAACTCAAACTAAAAAGAGATAATGAAAGTCACAGGCTGATTATCCAGCAAAGGCCTCCTCCAGGCCCTCTAACCATCCTCCATGCACTGCTCTTCAACCCTTAATGACTCCATTGCCCACTTGACCCTTCCCTCATAGGTTAACATGTCAGGAAAAGGAGGAAACCACAAAACAAGTTAGCTGTGATAATGGAGAAGAAACTCAACCTAATGGTTGAAAGGCAGCTTAATAATCTGCTTATTTCAACTATACAAGTCTAAGAAATTATTATTTTTTCCTAATTTATTCTCATATCCACTTTTTAAAAAGCATTTTATTTTACAGCTAGGACAGTGACTTGTCCAGAGTCACACACTCCCTGCTCCTCTGAGTTCAGAGTCCTAGTCATCATGTTACTTTGATTCCATTGAGACCTTCTAAGATGAAATACATTTCACAACGCTAAGATGGAAAAACATTTGTTTTTACTAGGGAAAGGTTTGCCTTTCCAATAAATGGAATCTAACAACAGCCTTCACCAGTCTTCCTAATAATACAACAGCAGGTCCTAAGGTGGGAAAAATTTGTAAACACTTTGCACAACACTGAGAAATGACTATGTTTCAAAAGCCAAATGGGTTTCTGAATAAAATCTAAATTAAACCCATTATAAAAAAACTTTTCAGTGGACCATATCTAAATCCCATTGATTTCTTAAATCTTTCTGGACTTTATGTAATACTACCCAAATACAGAATATTTAGAATATCTGGAAGTAAAGCTCTAAATCTTAAAATCGCCTATTAGTTGAACTATAAATACTATATGCATATATTAAAATGAAAAGCAATGTTGCAACAGAAAGAATGCTGGATATGAGACTAAGAAGACTTTAGTTTTGCTATGCTACCAACTCATTCTGTGGACTGTACAATTAAGTTGGTGCAAACATAATTGGAGTTTTTGTATTGTTGAAATTTGCCATTTGATTTTGGAATACATGAATAAATGTGGTCATGCTATACATCATTTTAATGCACATTTCTTGCTTTATGTATTTTTTGCTAATGACTTACTACTTGCTTATTTTATATGTATTTTGGACTGCGGAAATGACCTAAGACAAAAAGCAAACTCAAGTGATTTCCTTGTTTGAGTTCAAAATGGGTCCTAAAACATGGAGACAATTCACAACATCAACAAAGCGTTTGGCCCAGGAACTGCTAATGAATATAGCGTGCAGTGGTGGTTCAAAAAGTTTTGCAATGAAAAGGAGAGCCTTGAAGATGAAGAGCATAGTAGTGGCTGGCCATCAGAAGTTGACAATGACCAATTGAGAACAATCATAGAAGCTTATCCTCTTACAACTACACAAGAAGTTGCTCAAGAACTCATCATTGACCATTCTTTAGTTGTTCGGCATTTGAAGCAAACTGGAAAGGTGAAAAAGCTTGATAAGTGGGTATCTCATGAGCTGACCAAAAATTTAAAAAAAAAAAAAGTAATTTTCAAGTTTTGTTTTCTCTCATTCTATGAAACATCAAGAAACTATTTCTCAGTTGGATTGTGATATGTAACGAAAAGTGGATTTTATACAACAATAAGCAATGACCAGCTGAGTGGCTGGACCAAGAAGCAGCTCCAAAGCACTTCCCAAAGCCTAATTTGTACCAAAAAAAAGCTCATGGTCACTTTTTGGTGGTCTGGTTGCCCATCTGATCCACTACAGCTTTCTGAATCTTGGCAAAACCATTAAATCTGAGAGGTATACTCAATTGATGGGATGTACCAAAAACTGCAATGCCTGCAGCTGGCACTGGATTACAGAAAAGGCCCTATCCTTCTCCATGACAACGCCTGACCACACGTTGCAGAATCAACACTTCAAGAGTTAAACAAATTTGTCTATGAAGTTTTGCCTCATCTGCCATATTCACCTGGCCTCTCGCCAAATGCCTACCACTTATTCAAGCATCTCGACAACTATTTGCAGGGAACACACCTCCACAACCTGCACGATGCAGAAAATGCTTTCCAAGAGTTCATCGAAACCCAAAGCATGGATTTTTAAGCTACAGAAATAAACAAACTTATTTCTTGTTGGCAAAAATGTGTTTATTGTAATGGTTCTTATTTTGATCAATAAAGATGTGTTTGAGCCTAGTTATAATGCTTTAAAATTCACAACCTGAAACTGCAATTACTTTTGCACCAACCTAATACTTAAGCTTCCTGAGTGTCAGTTCCCCTGTTAGTAAAGTGAGGTTACCAGTGAGCTAGTAAATAACTTTAATTCCCTATTATATGCTCACCAACCACTCTGGATGGGTTTGATTACCTACAGCAAAAACTGAATTGCCCACCCCAGAGTCTATTTTTCTCTTCTTAGTAAAATAATCTTCATTTTATTTTTAAGCTTTGCACATAGCTGCCTGCCTGGGGGCGTTGTGTGAAACACCACAATTTCCAAACTCCCTTGCAGATAGCAAGGATTATCCATTTGAATATGTTCTGACCAAAGAGATGTAAGGAAGGAGGATTGTGCCAGATACTCAAGGGTTCTTAAAAGTTGCTGACTCAGCTAATAAATACATTCTTTTGCACTTATTCCCTTCTTTCATCCTGCTACCTGGAACTCTGTCATGATAGTTGGGAGTCCCAGCAGCCATCTTGGACAAGGAGGCAATCTTGAAAACAGAAGCTAGTATTAATGATGGCAGAACAGAAAAAAGGAACCAATTTTCACATTCTTGTGGAATTACCATAGCAGTTCCCAGGGACTACCATATAGTCCCAGGCCTATATTCAACCTGTTTTAAAATGAGGATATTACTCTTGTGTGGGCTTCCCTGGTGGCTCGGTGGTGAAGAATTCACGTGCCAATAAAGGCGATACAGGTTCAATCCCTGGATCGGGAAGATCCCCCAGAGAAGGAAATGGTAACCCATTCCAGCATTTGTGCCTATAAAATCTCATGGACAGAGAAGACTGGTGGGCTACAGTCCATGTGGTTGCAAAAGAGTCAGATATGACTCTGGTGTGCTTAAATCCGTAACATTTTTGTTTTTTTGCTATGTGCAACTGAGTTCTAGCTGATACAGTACCCTTCTCATGCGATCTCATAAAACCCTACATTTCCCTCATTTTAATACTTATCATACTTGTACAGTAATTGCTTTTTACTTGTCTGCTTCCCCAACTAGACTTTAATTTTGGTGAGGGTAGCACTGCATCTATGTCATCTGCTGTTGAATCCACAGTGCCTGGCATATAGTGGATAATAAATACTCGTACAATGATTGACAACTTTCTCTGCAAGAAAAAGGAGAAAGCAGAAAAGACAAAGGAAGGTGTGATAATCAATGCATTAAGGCATCTGTTTCACAGAGTTACTGGAAGAGAGAATAAGTCAGCATATGTAAAAGCACTATAAATTATAAAGTATATCACACATGTGGATTAATTGTATATAAGTGAGAAAAAATATATTACCATATCTCTTAGTTATACTGAGGCCATTAGAGTTACTCAGCAGTTCCTCTTCCCCCTAGGTTTTTCTCCATTCTAGGGACCATTCTAACCCTTTAACCCTCTCCTAAAGCACTCTACCCAACCCTGGCCCAATTCACTCTCAGAGGTGACTCTACCTCCTAGTTTATGAGGAAAATGGGGGCCATCAGACACTGTGTCTTCTAATGCTCCTCCTTTGCACTGTATTTCCCCATTCCTGTCGCTTTTCCTTTTCAATGACTACCTCTCCACTTCTGTTCCTGATCACACACTGTCCTGCTTCCTTCACCAATTCTTTTCTCCATCTGTCCTATCAGATACTACTTCTCTCTAGAATCTTTAGATAATGGCATCCGGTCCCAATCACTTCATGGCAAATAGATAGGGAAACAATGGAAACAGTGACAGACTTTATTTTCATGGGCTCCAAAATCACTGAAGCTGGTGACTGTAGTCATGAAATAAAAAGATGCTTGCTCCTTGCAAGAAAAGCTATGATAAACCTAGACAGCATATTAAAAAGCAGAGACATTACTTAGATAACAAAAGTCCATCTAGTCAAAGCTATGGTTTTTCCAGTAGTCATGTATGGATGTGAAAGTTGGACCATAAAGAAGGCTGTGTGTCAAAGAATTGATGCTTTTGAATGTGGTATCGGAGAAGACTCTCGAGAGTCCCTTGGATTGCAAGATCAAACCACTCAATCCTAAAGGAAATCAATCCTGAATATTCATTGGAAGGACTGATGCTGAAGCTCCAATATGTTGGTCACCTGATGTGAAGTGCCAACTCACTGGTAAAGACCCTGATGCTGGGAAAGACTGAAGGCAGGAGGAGAAGGGGACGATAGAGGATGAGATGGTTAGATGGCATCACTGACTCAATGAATGTGAGTTTGAGCAAGCTCCAGGAAATGGTGAAGGAAAGGGAAGCCTAGTGTGCTGCAGTCCAGGGAGTTGCAAAGAGTTCGATACGACTAAGTGACTGCACAACAACAAGAAGAATCTTTAACAGCTCTCTCTCCACAAGCCACTTCCTCTCAGATCACATCCTGAGACCACACATCTGTTGTTACCCTATTCACTTTGTAAGCAATCATCCCCCCTCCTTATTTTTCTTAAATTCACAGTTCATACACACTCTTTCCACTTCATTTCAGACTTAGCTTCTCTAATCTACCCTTTTCCTCCCTTGCTCCAATGAAACTGATCTTAAGATTTATACACTGAAAACCACAAGATATTATCTAAAGAAATTAAAGATGATCTAAATAAATGGAAAAACATCCTGTGTTCATGAAATAGATGATTTGATACTGTTTTGATGACCATACTCTCTAAAGAGATTTACAGATTCAGTGCAATCTCTTCCAAAATCCTAGCTGGCTTCTTTGTAGAAAATAACAATCTGATTCTAAAATTCATATGGAAAGGACTCAAAATAGCCAAAAGAATCTTAGGGGGTGGGTGGAGTAGAGGACTCCAACTTCCTGATTTTAAAACTTACTATAAAACCACAGTAGTCAAGATAGTGTGGTTCTGGCATAAGGATAGACAAATATACCAATGTAGTAGCATACGATCCAAAAATAAACCCATACATTTACAATCAATTGATTTTTGACAAGGGTGCCAAGACAGTTCAGTGGAGGAAAGAATAATCTTTTCAACAAATGGTGCTGGGACAACTAATATCCACAGGCAGGAAAATGAATTTAGAATCCTACCTCACACCACATAAAAAAATTAACTCAAAATGGATCAAAAGCCTAAACATAAGAGCCGTAACTATAAGTATTAGATGAAAACCAAGATACATATATTCATGGTCTTGGATTAGGCAGTAGTTTCTTAGATATGAAATCTGAAACACAAGCAACCAAAACAAAACTGATAATTTGGACTTTAGCAAAATACACTTTAGTATTTTGAAGGACATTATCAAAAAAGTAAAGGACAACCTACAGAATGGAAGAAAATATTTCTATATCATCTCTCAGATTAGGGCGTAATATTTAGAATATGTAAACAGCTCTCATAATTAAATAATAAAAGACATAACCCAGTGGACAGATAAACAACAAATAACTCAATTAAAAAATGGGCAAAGGATCTGAATAAGATACTTCTCCAAAGAAGATATACAAGTACCCAAGAAGCATATGAAAAGATGCTCAACATCATAACTGCAAATCAAACTATAATATACCACTTCATGCCTACAAGGATATCTAAAATAAAAAATTCTAAAACCATCAATGTTGAAAAATCAGAACCATTACACACCAAAGGTAGAAATACAAAATGGTACAATGGTGAAAAATAGTCTGGAAGTTAAATACAGAATCCTTAAAAAGGACTTAAAAAGTTAAATACAGAGTCAGCATATGACTATGCAGTTCATATGTCCACACAAAAAGTTGTACATAAATACTGATAGCAGCATTATTTATAATAGTTAAATGATGAAAAGAACCCAGATATCCAAAAATTGATGAATGGACAAACAAAATACTGTATATCTATACCATGGAACATCATTCATATGTAAAAAAGAACAAAGTACTGAAACATAATATAACACAGATGAACCACAAACACATTACGTCAAATAAAAGAAATCAGACACAAAAGTCATATATCACATGATTGCATTTGTATGAAATGTCTAGAAAAAACAAATACATAGAGATTTAAAGTGGTACAGCTGTTGCCAGGGATTGGCTGGAGGGGTAAAAGGGAGTGACTGCTTATGGGTGGGGGGGTTTGTCTTGGGAGTGATGAAAACATCACATTAGAAAGTAGTAAAGGTTGCACAACCTTATGAAAATGATGAGCTTTATGGTACGTGAGTCATATCTCAACAAGAAAATATTTTTTAAAAGGTGGCTAATGTTCAAGCTGGTTTTAGAAAACGCAGAGGAACCAGAGATCAAATTGCCAACATCCGCTGGATCATCAAAAAAGCAAGAGAGGTCCAGAAAAACATCTATTTATGCTTTATTGACTATGCCAAAGCCTTTGACTGTGTGGATCACAATAAACTGGAAAGTTCTGAAAGAGATGGGAATACCAGACCACCTGACCTGCCTCTTGAGAAACCTTTTGCTTCCTGTCTGAAATTAATTAAATGAAAAAGCGAAAATAAATAGTCAAAGTGTGTTTTATTTTTTAAAGACTTTAGGATGAATTCAATTTATTTTCTAAAGTGAACCCCACTTAAATGAAACAATAAATTAGTTTGTCAAAGCTCAAATGAACATCAACAAGATTCATTTCCTTTTCATTGATAAACATCAAATATGGACTCCCTCTAAACATCAAGCAAGCCAAATCCTTCCAACAGGAAACAAATTCTAGATAGGGTTGTTTGTAGCCGAGTATGCATCCTTTAGGCAATTACATGATCTTTTCATCAATGAGGTTCTTGCCATAAGCTACCTTGTATTACATCTTGTGAGAAGTAGCATAGTCTCACAAAGCACAGACTCTAAGGGCTAGGGTGCCTGGATGTAAACCCTGGCTCTAATATTTGCCAATTCTGTGACCATTTTTGGGCTCCAAAATCACAGATGGTGATTGCAGCCATGAAATTAAAAGACACTTACTCCATGGAAGGAAAGTTATGACCAACCTAGACAGCATATTCAAAAGCAGAGATATTATTTTGCAAACAAGGTCCGTCTAGTCAAGGCTATGTTTTTTCCAGTGGTCATGTATGGATGTGAGAGTTGGACTGTGAAGAAAGCTGCGTGCTGAAGAATTGATACTTTTGAACTGTGGTGCTGGAGAAGACTCTTGAGAGTCCCTTGGACTGCAAGGAGATCCAACCAGTCCATCTTAAAGTTCTGGGTGTTCATTGGAAGGACGGATGCTGAAGCTGAAACCCCAATACTTTGGCCACCTCATGCGAAAAGTTGGCTCATTGAAAAAGACCCTGATACTGGGAGGCACTGGGGGCAGGAGGAGAAGGGGACGACAGAGGATGAGATGGCTGGATGGCATCACGACTCAATGGACATGAGTTTGAGTGAACTCTGGGAGTTGGTGATGGACAGGGAGGCCTGGCGTGCTGCTATTCCTGGGGTGGCAAAGAGTCGGACATGACTGAGCAACTGAACTGAATGTAAATATATTATTTTAGAGCATCAGCCCATTTCCTCTTCAGCAGACTTAAGAGAAGAATCTTCATTTACCAGAGAACAATTTTTGTGAGTCTTTAATATTTCAAATGTGGCTCAGATCATGAACTTCTTATTGCGAAATTCAGACTTAAATTGAAGAAAGTAGGGAAAACCACTCGACCATTCAGATATGACCTAAATCAAATCCCTTAAGATTATACAGTGGAAGTGAGAAACAGATTTAAGGGACTAGATCTGATAGACAGAGTACCTGATGAACTATGGACGGAGGTTCGTGACACTGTACAGGAAACAGGGATCAAGACCATCCCCATAGAAAAGAAATGTAAAAAAGCAAAACGGTTGTCTGAGGAGGCCTTACAAATAGCTGTGAAAAGAAGAGAAGTGAAAAGCAAAGGAGAAAAGGAAAGATATAAGCATCTGAATGCAGAGTTCCAAAGAATAGCAAGGAGAGATAAGAAAGCCTTCCTCAGAGATCAATGCAAAGAATAGAGGAAAACAACAGAATGGGAAAGAGCAGCGATCTCTTCAAGGAAATCAGAGATACCAAGGGAACATTTCATGCAAATATGGGCTCAATAAAGGACAGAAATGGTATGGACCTAACAGAAGCAGAAAATATTAAAAAGAGGTGGCAAGAATACACAGAAGAACTGTACGAAAAAGATCTTCGTGACCCAGATAATCACGATGGTATGATCACTCACCTAGAGCCAGACATCTTGGAATGTGAAGTTAAGTGGGCCTTAGAAAGCATCACTATGAACAAAGCTAGTGGAGGTGATGGAATTCCAGTTGAGTTATTTCAAATCCTGCAAGATGATGCTGTGAAAGTGCTGCACTCAATATGCCAGCAAATTTGGAAAACTCAGCAGTGGCCATAGGACTGGAAAAAGTCCTTTTTCATTCCAATCCCAAAGAAAGGCAATGCCAAAGCATGCTCAAACTACCACACAATTGCACTCATCTCACACGCTAGTAAAGTAACGCTCAAAATTCTCGAAGCCAGGCTTCAGCAATACGTGAACCATGAACTTCCAGATGTTCAAACTGGTTTCCAAACTGGTTTTAGGAAAGGCAGAGGAACCAGAGATCAAATTGCCAACATCTGCTGGATCATGGAAAAAACAAGAGAGTTCCAGAAAAACATCTATTTCTGCTTTATTGACTACGCCAAAGCCTTTGACTGTGTGGATCACAATAAACCGTGGAAAATTCTGAAAGAGATGGGAATACCAGACCACCTGACCTGCCTCTTGAGAAACCTGTATGCAGGTCAGGAAGCAACAGTTAGGACTGGACATGGAACAACAGACTGGTTCCAAATAGGAAAAGGAATACATCAAGGCTACATACTGTCACCCTGATTATTTGACTTATATGCAGAGTACATCATGCAAAATGCCAGGCTGGAAGAAGCACAAGCTGGAATCAAGATTGCCGGGAGAAATAACAATAACCTCAGATATGCAGATGACACCACCTTTATGGCAGAAAGTGAAGAGGAACTAAAAAGCCTCTTGATGAAAGTGAAAGAGGAGTGAAAAAGTTGGCTTAAAGCTCAACATTCAGAAAACGAAGATCATGGCATCCGGTCCCATCACTTCATGGGAAATAGATGGGGAAACAGTGGAAACAGTGGCTGACTCTATTTTGGCCTCCAAAATCACTGCAGATGGTGATTGCAGCCAAGAAATTAAAAAACACTTACTCCTTGGAAGGAAAGTAATAACCAACCTAGACAGCATATTAAAAAGCAGAGATATTTGCAAACAAAGTCCGTCTAGTAAGGCTATGGTTTTTCCAGTAGTCATGTATGGATGTGAGAGTTGGACTGTGAAGAAAGCTGTGCGCTGAAGAATTGATGCTTTTGAGTTGTGGTGTTGGAGAAGACTCTTGAGAGTCCCTTGGACTGCAAGGAGATCCAACCAGTCCATCTTAAAGGAGACCAGTCCTGGGTGTTCATTGGAAGGACGGATGCTGAAGCTGAAACTCCAATACTTTGGCCACCTCATGCGAAGAGCTGAGTCATTGGAAAAGACTCTGATGCTGGGAGGGATTGGGGGCAGGAGGAGAAGGGGACGACAGAGGATGAGATGGTTGGATCGCATCACCGACTCGATGGACATGAGGTTGGGTAAACTCCGGGAGTTGGTGATGGACAGGGAGGTGTGCTGCAATTCATGGGGTCACAAAGAGTCGGACACGACTGAGTGACTGAACTGAACTGAATATTTTAAAGCAGCAGTAGGCCCAGTTGGGTAAACTCACTAGATAAAGAAACAGGATAGACAAATTTGCATCTTCTCTGGCAGAGTTCCAAAGCAGAGGATGCATTCATTACTTACAGCACAGCTAGGACAATGGAAGAAGAGTCAGATACTTAAGAACAGAAAGCTTTAGCCCAAAGCAAGTCAATAAAAAAAGAAAACAAAATCCTACACTACTAAACACACATTCCTGAGCCTGCCTGGCATGCAAGGGATCTCATTCTGCCAAAAACCAAATTCAAAACAAATACCAAGATTCTGGGGAGGGCAAAGCTCAAACAAGCAAAAGCATTTCTGGTTGTTACCAGCCAATATAAGAAAATAAACAGATGTAACAAATACCAAGATTCTGGGGAGGGCAAAGCTCAAACAAGCAAAAGCATTTCTGGTTGTTACCAGCCAATATGAGAAAATAAACAGATGTGTTTCATTCTGGGCTAGCTAATATCAAATTGGCTCTGGCCAGCAAAACAGGGGAGAGATGGGGGATGGTTTAAAGTCCCCCACAGAGGTGAAAGGTGGAGCTCAGCTTCAGAGTGGCCCTCACTTGAGTCACTTTCTACCTCAGTCAATTCTCTCAGAAAAGAGGCAAATTCAGAAATCCCTTCAGATTGAAGCCCTGACCCTTTTCTTTTCAGTATTTTAAAGTTCATACTGGGAAGCAGCTCAGGCAGGAAACATGGCTATAATCACCAATGCTTTGAGTGCTTACTGTCCATCGTTACCAAGTGATCCTTGTCAGATTCATACCTCTAAACAATCAAGAGGAATCAAAGTCATAATGCGAGAGTTTCAGGAACAAATACAAAACTGCCTGATAGTTGAGGCTTTGGCTTGTGCAGTTCTAGGAATGTACTGTGATCTCTGGCTTCTGTCCAGAGTGCTAAAGAGAAAGTCTTTGTCAGAAGAAGGGCCTAGCCCCTCTCAACTGACCTGGGCAGGGCTGTCACTAGATGTGTATCACCACTTTGAACCTTTTTAAGAAAACAGATGCCCTATAACTGAAGATAATTTGGAAATTGGCACAATAGTTAAAAAAATAAATCCAACTGGACAGTCGTTGTAGGGCTCCTGCCAACTTCTTGTTTCTTGCCATAGAGAGTAATGATTTCTGTCAGTCACTTAGAAAAAGAATAGCTTCTAGAAAAGCCAAATCACCATGACCTAAAAACAGCAAACCTGCATCAGCACATAAAAACTTTCCAGAAGCCAGAAGTCTGAAAAATCAGATTCAAATCCAGAAGCTTAACCTCTGATCCAATATTGAAGCTATAATGAGAAGTAAACTATAAAAACACATTAATTATGTTACTGATTCTGTTGTAAAAAAAAAAAGAAAACACAGATAGGTTGTATTTCCAGTGTGAATGAGACATTGTTTTGACAACTTCAATTATTTTATCAAGATTTGTCTATAATTTCTAAAAGCTGAATATCTTCATATAAATGGAAGCCAATAATATCAGGAAAAGTAGCCATAAAGCCTACTTGCATGTCCATTTTAATCATAAATATTTTAGTGATTTTTAACCTACTATGCAATTCAACATTTAGACTAATTTTACATGCCACATATGTGCAACAGCTATAAATTAAAAAATTTTAAAGCCTCTTGTGGGGAGTTAAGAGCTTGGCAAAGATTTTGGGGAGTGGGATGCAGTGTGGGTGTTTCATGGTTCAGTAATAGTGGCAAGAATGCCACAGGGTTATGGGTCTAGCAGAGAGAAATACTAGTAAACTACCTGTCAAGTGGGCTAAATTTTAGGCCTCTTAACCCAGAATCTGAAATCACATGCATCGGGTGTTCACAGGTCCTTAGGTTAAGGGCTGGGAAGACAGGGAAAGAAATTCTTTGCGGCTCTGTGGGTGGGGGATGTAGCACCCTCTTACAAATCACTGGGTTCAACACAGCTCTACCATTTTAGAGGCCCAGAAAAGAGTAACTGTAAAGAGCATCAGCACAGCCTAAAGGCAGATTCTTTGCCAAGTTGTAAGTACCCTGTTGAAATTTTGATCTGCAGTCTGAGAATTGATTTTTAAAATAATCTCCAAACTCTACTGGCTATGAACAAGTATAAGCAAGCCCTACATCACACTGTATAGGAATATACATACATTACCATTCCATTCCATTTCTTGTCAGAATTGGCACTTGGAAAGGCTGCTTAGATCAGGGAATTAAGTTTTCTTACAGTAAGGACTTGGCACACCCATTCCAGAGAATTTAGTGGTAGAAGGAGGACTGGGAAAACAATTTTCTGATATACTCACCCTCAGAAACGGTGTCAGAAGGTTAAAGGGCTGATGCTGGATGTGTGATCTCATTAAAAGAAATGACACTGGTGGAAGTTAAAGTTTCTAAATGTATTGTATCATCTGAAGATAATAATCTCCCTGGCCAGGGAGGCAGGACAGGTACTTTTATCACCTTGCCCAAGGAAGCTCAAGGACCAGTCTGAGAAAGATTCACACAACTAGTTAAGTGGCAGAGCCAGATCCAGAAATGAAGTCTTCAGAGTCCAAATTCTCTGTATTATTCCTGCTATCTGACTATTTTTGTAAATAACCATGTGAAGATAACTGAGGGGACAGAGAGTGAACAAAGAACAGAATAAAAGTCTATATTGCCCAGATAAAACCATAATTCAAAAAGATACATCCACCCCAATGTTCACTGTAGCACTACTGACAATAGCCAGGACATGGAAACAACCTAAATGTCCATCAACAGAGGAAGGGATAAAGATGATGTGGTCTATACACACACACACACACACACACATATACATACAATGGAATATTACTTGGCCATAAAAAGGAACAAAATGGTGTCACTTGCAGAGATGTGGATAGACCTAGAGACTGTTATACAGAATGAAGTAAGCCAGAAAGAGGAAAAACGAATATTGTGTAATATCACTTATATGTGGAATTTAGAAAAATGAAACAGATTAACTTATTTGCAAAGCAGAAATAGAGACACAGATGTGGAGAACAAACTTATGGTTACCAAGGAGGGGAACAAAGGGTTGGGATGAATTGAGATGTTCAAATTGACATATATACACTAATATAAAAAACAGATAACTATTAATAATGAGAACCTATTATATAGCACAGGGACTCTACTCAGTGCTCTGTGGTGACCTAAATGGGAAGAAAAACTAAAAAAAGAGATTAAATATATATACATACATATATATATATAAGTATACATATGACTGATCCACTTTTCTGTACAGCAGAAAATACATTGTAAAGCAACTATACTCCAATAAAAATTAATTAAAAAATAAAACCCATTTGTTTGGAATAAAGTGAAAAAAATTTATGTTGTACCTGAATATTTCTCAGATTTTAATTTTATTTTCTTACAGGTCTGGAAAATGATTTAGTGACCACACTTTAACTGTTTAAACTTTTATTTTCATTTTGAATCTAACTTGCAACACATCTGTTGATCACATAATAAAATGAAATTGCTAGAGATTAGGCAATGAGTTGTTTTCAGTACATTTCCACATTTGTTCCTAGTCCAATTCAAATGGCAGCTTTCAGAATGAGCCCAAAAAATTTCTGAGCAGTAAGAGAGGAAGCTCTTTTGGTGGGGGATCAATTCTGAATTCTGGTTTTTCAAAATTTTGTGTTCAAGATCAATTAATTATCTGGTATGTTTACCCTTTCTGATGCTAGTGCACCAGCCCGGCTGTACATGAATCAGGACAAGGAGCACACAAACCTCAGTTCTTTCTGTGGGCAATCTGCACTGTCCCCTTGAGTCACCTGGTGGAGGTTTTGAACAATTCTGGCCATGAACTTAAAGTCATTTTCTCAATGTGCTCGACTTCTGTTCTAATTTAAAAAAAGGGAGGTAGGCTGGGTGGCTAAATTGGGGAAATATGCAGGATGATATCAGTAAAAGGAGTATTTTCAACAAAAAGCAAAATAATGTTTTATTTTTCCAGGATATCTGCACAAACAAGCTTTCCTATATTCATGGTTACAAAGATAATTAATAGGAAACCTTAAAAAACTATGCAAATAGAACAGTGAAGGACTCCAGGCAAGGGAACCCTCTAAGTGCCTGAACAGGCAGAGCTATGGAGAAAGACTGGCCAAAGAGGCCTTCTGATCATCAGCTATGAGAGGCTCGAAAAAAGACTCCGATAGGGCCATAACTCCTGAGGCGGAAGCAGTCCCTGGCCCTACACACTTGGCATCACCAGGGTCCCCATAAGCCAAGGAACTGCGTCACCTTCACACTCGACTCTCACTGGGGCAGAGCTGCCACAGGCAAAAAAAGTCTTGGTCTATGTGCACAGGGTCCCTTCAATCCTGTCTGACTCTTTGTGACCCTGAAGACTATGGCCTGCCAGGCTTCTCTGGCAGGGAGGGGGGATTCTCCAGACAGGAACACTGGAGGGTATTGGCCAATGCTGGCTGCCACACCCTTCTAGAGCACTGTATTTCCTGCTGCCCTAGCCGCCAACTCCCCTGAGTACCTGGTGCTGCCAGAACCCCTGTGACCCAAGCAGCTCTGCCACCTCCACACCTGGCCCTCACAGGGGCAAACCCAAGTCCTGCAGGGCAGCCTCAGGAGCAAACCATAGTGGATGACCCACATGCACAGGTAGAAATAAAACCACAGTTGAAACCCAGGGGCAGTGTGGCTAAGGAATAAGACCCCAAAACCTTCCCACCAGCTGTACAAGCTGCAAATTAAATCCCCAGGATCAACTAGACAGACTCTGTGTCTATGGAATATATAAAAGGTCATGGAGAGCTACCACAAAAGAAAATGCACTGGTTCTGATAGCTGTGGACATTGGAGGCAAGAACACACAGGAGTAGAACCAGACTGGAATCTGAGCTGCCCCCACAGCAGGTCCAGAGATCAGCACAGTATTGGAGGGCAACTAGGGAGGTGACGTGGACTGTGACTCCCATCGAGGCAAAGGACTCTGAGAGTAATGACTCAAGAAAAACTTTTATTATTCTTATTTTTTGATTTGTTCTGTAGAATCATCTGGATTTTTTTTTCCTTTTTTCCCCTATGTTGTAGTTGTTGATTTTATTGACACTATGAAATCCAATTAAGCTTTTGAGCTTTTCTTTTTCCCCCTCAGTCACATTTTTTATTATTGTTATAAACCTCTGCCTCTACATTGGGCCTTTGCAATTCTGTGTTTTCCTTTTTTTTTTTCTTTTTTTAAATTTTAATGTTTTAAACCTATTATTTTTTTCTACATTTATTCTTTTGTTTGCTTTTCCTACTGTTCTTTTCCCCTTGCAGTTAATCTTTAGCATAACCTTTATCTACCTCTATTTAACTTTGCATAGCTTTTCTTTCTTTCTTTTCTTTCTCTCCTTTCCTCTCAACGTATTTGTTAGTTTTATTTTCATTGCTTTGGTCCCCAGTTGGCACCTTGCTTTAGTTTTGTTTTCCAGTTTGTGCTTTGGTTTTGTTCTTAACTGGTAAAGATAATTTTTCATTTCCTTTGTTCATCGGGTCAATCTACTGTACTTTACTTTTGATGGACTGTTTTGACTTTCCTCATGGATGTATATGTATATCTGTATATTCCATTATTTTAATTATTATTTGCTTGATTTTGTAACTGCCATTTGTCTAGAGTTCATCTTTGAATTTCTCCTTTTTGGATATTTGTTTTAATCTCACTTAGTGCCATAACAAACCACTTGTGGAACCTTTGTTCCTGACCAGAGATCAACCCCTGAGCCTTTGGAGTGGGAGTACTGACTCCAAGACCCCAGACTACCAGAGAACTAACCCTAGAGAGTGTCAAATAGTGAGAACTCACACAAACGAAACCACTTGAATACAAGACCCAGCATCAACCAACCACCAGTAGCACCCTGTGCAGGATGCCTCATCTAAACAACAAAACAAAAATACAAACCCAATCATTAGCAGACAGGATTACCACCTCACTCAGCCTTGCCCATCAGAGGAAAAACAAACAAACAAAAACTCAGCACAAATCTCACCATATATGAAGCTTACACAACCCACTGGACCAACCTTAGGAGGGCAGAAACCAAAAGGAAGAAAGAATGTAAAAGTATGAAAAAGTATGAATTTAGAACACTTCCTAACACCATACACAAAGATAAACTCAAAATGGATTAAAGACCTAAATGTAAGACCAGAAACTATAAAATTCTTAGAGGAAACATAGGCAGAACACTCGACGACATAAATCAAAGCAAGATCCTCTATGACCCACCTCCTGGAGTAATGGAAATAAAAACAAAAGTAAACAAGTGGCACCCGATTAAGCTTAAAAGCTTTTGCCACAGCAAAGGAAACTATAAGCAAGGTCAAAAGACAACCCTCAGAATGGGAGAAAATAACAGCAAATGAAACAATTGACAAAGGATTAATTTCCAAAATATACAAGCAGCTCATACAACTCAATGCCAGAAAAGCAAACAACCCAATCAAAAAGTGGGAAAAAGACCTAAACAGACACTTCTCCAAAGACAACATACTGATGGCTAACACATGAAAAGATGTCCAACACTGTTCAGTACTCAGTTCAGTCACTCAGTCATGTCCGACTCTTTGCGACCCCATGAATCGCAGCACGCCAGGCCTCCCTGTCCATCACCAACTCCCGGAGTTCACTCAGACTCACGTCCATCGGGTCCGTGATGCCATCCAGCCATCTCATCCTCGGTCGTCCCCTTCTCCTCCTGCCCCCAATCCCTCCCAGCGTCAGGGTCTTTTCCAATGAGTCAACTCTTCACATGAGGTGGCCAAAGTATTGGAGTTTCAGCTTCAGCATCCGTCCTTCCAATGAACACCCAGCACTGGTCTCCTTTAAGATGGACTGGTTGGATCTCCTTGCAGTCCAAGGGACTCTCAAGAGTCTTCTCCAACACCACAGTTCAAAAGCATCAATTCTTCAGCGCACAGCTTTCTTCACAGTCCAACTCTCACATCCATACACGACCACTGGAAAAACCATAGCCTTGACTAGACAGACCTTAGTCGGCAAAGTAATGTCTCTGCTTTTGAATATACTATCTAGGTTGGTCATAACTTTTCTTCCAAGGAGTAATCGTCTTTTAATTTCATGGCTGCAATCACCATCTGCAGTGATTTTGGAGCCCAAAAAATAAAGTCTGACACTGTTTCCACTGTTTCCCCATCTATTTCTCATGAAGTGATGGGACTGGATGCCATGATCTTTGTTTTCTGAATGTTGAGCTTTAGGCCAACTTTTTCACTCTCCACTTTCACTTTCATCAAGAGGCTTTTTAGTTCCTCGTCACTTTCTGACATAAGTTGGTGTTCAGTATTAGAGAAATGCAAATCAAAACTACAATGAGATATCACTTCACACCAGTCAGAATGGCCATCATCAAAAAGTCTACAAATAATAAATGCTGGAGAGAGTGTGGAGAAAAGGGAATGCTCTTGCACTGTTGGTGGGAATGTAAATTGATACAGCCACTCTGGAAGATAGTATGGAGATTTCCCTAAAAAACTAGGAATAAAACCACCATATGACCCAGCAATCCCTGTCCTAGGCATATACCCGGAGGACACCAACATTGAAAAAGACATATGTATCCCAAGTTCATTGCAGCATTATTTACACGAGCTAGAACATGGAAGCAACCTAGATGTCCATTGACAGATGAATGGATAAGGAAGTTGTGGTACATATACACAATGGAATATTACTCAGCCATAAAAAGGAACATATTTGAGTCCATTCTGATGAGGTGGATGAACGAGAACCTATTATACACAGTGAAGTAAGTCAGAAGAGAAAGATAAATATCGTGTTCTAAGGTATATATACGGAATCTAGAAAAATGGTACTGAAGAATTTATTTACAAGGCAGCAATGGAGAAACAAGACATGGAGAATAGACTTATGGACATGCGGAGAGGGGAGGAGAGGGTGAGATGTATGGGAAGGGTAACAGGGAAACTTACATTACCGTATGTAAAACAGATAGCCAACAGGAATTTTCCATATCTATGGCTCAGGAAACTCAAACAGGGGCTCTGTATCAACCTAGAGGGGTAGGATGGGGAGGGAGATGGGAGGCAGGTTCAAAAAGGAGGGGATATATGTATACCTATGGCTGATTCATGTTGAGGTTTGACAGAAAACTCAAAAAATTCTGTATAGCAATTATCCTTCAATTAAAAAAGTTTAAAAAAACCTATGCAAATAATTATCAAAACTAGATTCAATTAGAAGACTAACAAATTCCATGATGCTTGCCTACCCATCTGTATTGATTCAAGAATCCTTGCATTCAAAGACCTGAATGGGCCCACTCAGATGCATGATCAAAGAAAAGCTGCTTTCTGTTTTCTTTTTGGAAACAACAGATTTTTACACCTCAGGAAAGGGGTCCCAATAAAAAAGCTAATATATAACCTAAAAGTCAGTCTTTTTTACTTATTTATACTTGAACCATGATCTAAAATTCTGACATCTCAATAGTGAGTGAACATGTTTCCCTATGGTAGCCCATAGACAGGAGTCAACTATGTTGCTGCCAACAGGGAATATCTCTTTCTGAAGGCTGTTCCTTCTAACACATTCTGTTTAGTCAAGGTAGTGATGTCATCTGAGTGACAATGCAACATCCTATACATTTTCCAACTTTTTTTTTTTTAATGTTCTCACATCCTCTTATTTCTTTTGCTCACTTATTCTAATGCTCAAAGGTTCAATGCATTGAAGGTTAAAGAATCCAAAGCTTTGTAATATAGACAGGGAGATGAGCTCACCAAAGTTTTGTTTTTTTTTCTTCCACTTGGATGAAATAATTCTAAGACAACTGCACTCACATTTTTGCCCTATGTTGAGAGACACAGTCATGGAGGACCATTATGTCTTCCTATTGGGTTAACAAGAAAAATTTCTGAAAAACCATTTAACATACAAGCTATAAATACTCCAAAGAAAACAGCTTCTGTGTAGAATCCATACAGACATATGTGGAAATGAAGCAACAGGTTTATTTCCTAAGTCTTGCTGACAATAGGACTTCCAAATTACTTCTGTCTTTACCGCTCTCTCACTGAAGCAAAAGCTAAAGGTAGGAGCATTTCTACCACCACCCACTATCTGCAGTTCATTCTCAGCACACACAGAGCCCAAAGCAGTATCAAAAGGGAAAATGATATGAAACTCTATTCTTTCTGGTACTCTCAATACTATACGTACTGGTACTAAAGAAAAATAGATTTAGACAACCATACAATAGAAAAAGAGCTGGTGGCCTATAGTGTAAAGTGAATTACCTTAATTCCTTAAGCAAGCTTAATCTGCAACACTATGGCATCACTTTCCTGAGACTGTCCATAAAGGTTTTATATGAGTTAACTAACTTTGAAAAAAAAAGACAATGCATAAGACAGTATAGTCAGCAGGCTTTTTAAAAAAATATATAAAAAACATCCCTTAAATTTAGAAAAAGATGCTCATAAATCCTGCTTACTTTTTTTTGATTAAGAATTTCATGAGAAGTCTATATCTAGAATATGTAACATTACAGGTGGCTATATGTATGCATGATTTCCTGAGAATAAAACTCAAAGCAAGACAAAACTCATGTTAATTCATCTAGTTATCTCCTTATTGTGAGTCCAGTTTCATAATTATTAAGTTCTGAGGCTAAACTATTACATTTTCTGGGCTATAGCACATTAATGAGTTTTTATTAACAAACACTGTTACTTTCTTTGCTCTATGAAATTGATGAGTTAAAAAAAACAATGGTTTTATTTTAATATTTTGGTATTCTTGATAAAGTCCAAAGCAAATATACTCTTATCTTGGAATTAAAAATAAAAATTTAATCAGTGAAACACTCTCAAAAATGAACCACTGTACTTCATGAAAATGAAAAATTGTGCTAGAAAGGATTTAAAAGGTAATGGCACCCCAATGGCACCCCACTCCAGTACTCTTGCCTGGAAAATCCCATGGATGGAGAAGCCTGGTAGGCTGCAGTCCATGGGGTCGCTAAGAGTCGGACATGACTAAGCGACTTCACTTTCACTTTTCACTCTTGTGCATTGGAGGAGGAAATGGCAACCCACTCCAGTGTTCTTGCCTGAAGAATCCCAGGGATGGGGGGGCCCGGTGGGCTGCCGTCTATGGGGTCGCACAGAGTCGGACATGACTGAAGCGACTTTGCAGTAGCAGCAGCAGGCACCCCACTCCAGTACTCTTGCCTGGAAAATCCCATGGACGGAGGAGCCTGGTGGGCTGCAGTCCAGGGGGTCGCAAAGGGTCGGACATGACTGAGCGACTTCACTTTGACTTTTCACTTTCATGCACTGGAGAAGGAAATGGCAACCCACTCCAGTATTCTTGCCTAGAGAATCCCAGGGATGGGGGAGCCTGGTGGGCTGCCGTCTGTGGGGTCGCACAGAGTCGGGCACGACTGAAGCAACTTAGCAGCAGCAGCAGCAGTCCTAAAACATTTTTTCATTGCTAAGAAAACATTAAAATGTTACCTGGTTATATATCTACTACGAATTAAATGTTTTCAAAGAGGAAGTTCTTCAGAAAATGTCTCTGACTAACTTAAAGATCCAATAGTAATCAACGATGAAAAGGTCATTTCGTGAAATCATATATGATTAATGAATATGGTTCCCAGCAGAGTTCTTCAGTTAATCTCTCTCTGCCTACATCCTAACTGTTGGCCACCTAAGTTCTTCAAATTCAGCCTGGCCCAAATGGAGGAGCAACATGTGTAAGAAAAAACATGGAATTAAAGTAGACTTTAATGTAGACAAATGTGTGCATGCTAAGTTGCTTTAGTCGTGTCTGACTCTCTTTTGCAACCCCATGGACTGCAGCCTGCCATACTCCTCTGTTCATGTAATTCTCTAGGCAAGAATACTGGAATGGGTTGCCATTTCCTTCTCCAGGGGATCTTCCCCACCCAGGGATTCAACTAGCATCTCCTATGTCTCCTGCAATGGCAGGCAGGTTCTTTACCACTAGCGCCACCTGGGAAGCCCTGAACAAATGTTAAGACATACTATATTTTTAGAGAAGACTCAAAATTATAGGATATCACTGCTCCCAATTCTTGAGCTTCCCCGATGGCTCAGCAGGTAAGGAATCCATCTGCAATGCAGAGGACACAGGAGCGATGCTGGTTCAATCCCTGGGTGGAGAAGATCCCCTGGAGAAGGAAATGGCAACCCATTCTGGTATTCTTGCCTGAAAAATCCCATGGACAGAGGAGCCTGGTAGGCTACTGTCCAGAGGGTAGTAAAAAGTCCGACACGACTGAGCAACTAAGCACATTCCGAATTCTTAACATCTCAACCCTTCTTACCCTCTCTCCACTCCTCAACTTAGACAAGTTGATTATTAGGTGAATTTGGAAGGGTAATCAAGAAAATACAGCCAGGAAAATCTTGAAATAGAAGAGCAGACATTCAAATGTATTATAAAGCCTCTCTAAAATAATATGATATCGGCATATGAATAAATAGCTCAATGGAACAGAGTAGAAAATCCAAAATATAAAATAAACTTTGCATATGAAAATATATGTATATTATACAGTATAGTTAACAGATCAGGAGTTGGAAAAGACTCACTTTTTAGTACGTGACATTGAGTTAACATTCTTCACAACATACACAAGTACAAATCCTAATGAATCAGATTTAAATATAAAAAAAATGAAAAGACAGGAGGAACCAGGGGGGAAAAAACAGATAAATGCCTCTACATTTGGGTGAGAAGAAATGTAACTACAATCCAGAAGTATAAAGGAAAAATACTGGCAAATTTGACTATATAAAAAGTAAACAAAATTCTACATAATAAAAAAATTCCATAAGCAAACCAAAAGTCCAAATAACAAACTGAGAAAAAATATCTACAGCTCCTATTACACACAGATGTCAATATTCCTAATATTCAAAGAAGTTCTAAAAATAAAGACTAAAACTCACGTAGAAAACTGGGAGACAGAATTGAGCAGAGTCTGCAAGAAAAAAGAATCACCAAGCCTCCCAGAACATGAAAAATATGTTCAATTTCCCCTCTACCACAGTAAGAAAAATAAAGATCTCTCATCAGCTAAATTTCCAAAAGTTTGAAAAACATACTCAACTGGCACAGCTGTGGGGAAACAGGCCTCTCATGTGTTGCAGTTAAGTACTGCATTTGAAGGGTCATTTGATGGCGGGGAGTCATATAAATATAAAATATATATATATATATAAACCAGCTATATCAAAAACTTCTCAGCTGGCAATTTTGTGAGTTGCCTTAGAAATCACCAATCCAGCCCACTGCATATAGTTGTATATGTACGATGGGTATGTACAACCTCAAGGGGCAACTTTCCCATGGGCTATACAAATCAGAGCTGTTTGATGTATAGCCCTGTTGCTAATCCTAGCCCTAACAAAATGATATCTTCCTACCATACTCTCATTTTGATTTGAATTAAGTTTCTACCTTCCCTCCTCAATCCTCTCTCTCTCCCCTTCACCTTCCCCGTACTTTTTTTTTCTTAACTCACCAGGAGGACAACAACAACCCTCTTCTAGAAAGCATTTCCCCCCCACTCAAATATAGACTCCTCTCCAGCCACATGGCTTAAAGTAAGAATGGCAAACTGAGATTTCCACATGGATTGCATGGGTGGAGGACGAGGGCATACTGGAGACCATGTGCTTATACCCACCGAACCAAGGGCAAATGTGGAGCTGGTGTCAACAAGGCTTCCTATTTCTCATGAGCAGCTGATGATTTGTACTTTTATGGGAAAGTCTCCAGTCTCTGAGAGCTGAAATCCAATTAAGATTTCTTTCTACTGTACAGGCAAGCAAAAATTCCACTGTTTAGACCTATAGTTTGTAAGCACTATTCTGGATTTTTCAGGAGGGTTGCTTTTTAAAAAACAAAAAAAAAATTTATTTGGCTGCTTTGGGTCTTAGTTGCAGCACACAGGATCTTTGTTGCATTGTGAGGGATCTTTCATTGCACTGCACAGATTCTCTGTACAGTGAGACAGCTTCGTTGCTCTGTGGCACTTTGTTCCCCAACCAGGGATCGAACCCGTGTCCCCAGCACTACAAGGCAGATCCTTTAACCACTGGACCACCAGGGAAGTCCCCAGGGGGGTTACTTTTTAACTAACTAATGGTCTGGTTTGTTCTTCTCTAGATCATCATTTGTCAAAATATGGCAATCCAAAGGGACATAATTTTCTGAGAATGTGACGGCGATTGGTGCATAGTGTGATTTCTTAGTTTTACCTGTCATTTTCCTGTATAAGCATTCTGGAATCTCATTCTTTTTTTAAAAAAAGTAAAGAAAAAGAGTAGTATACCATCTTATTCTGGAACTTGCTCTGGAACTGGAATTTTTAATTAGAATTCAGATTAAAAGCCAGCTCCTTTGATGGCTGATTCAGTCTTTCCGTCCCACCAACTTACTATGTGATCTTTTAGAAGTTCCCCATTCATAAAATGGGAATAATGCTACAGTATTTACTTGATGGGGCTGTTGTGAAGATTGAACGATCTGATATCTGTAGTGTTCTGAACAATGCCTGTCTCACAGACAAACTTACCAGACAAAGAAACTAATATTGTCAATGTAGCTGCTAAGCCAACAATATGTATATTTAACATTTATACAATACAGAATACCCCCAAAGTTTCATCAAGGTTTAGGTGTTACATTTATTATCTCCTCTTTTTATTCATGGCCTGTCTATCACTAAAGGAGACTTAACAACTGACAAAACTTAACATTTGCAAAAACACAGTCATTGCTATTCAGGGCCTAGTGTTTGTCTAGGTGCTTATTTCAAGTGGATTGTTTGATGATATGTTTTAATATCTTCCTTGCTATCTGGAATAGGAAGACATCTGTAGTTACCAGGGTCATCCAGAAGCTATTTTCTAGTTTTCTACAGCTGTCTTTTGTGCTTCATGGCATCTCAAAAATAGTAAGTAATAGTTGCTCTATCAATACATTTTACTAATTCTTTGAATAACAAAGGATACAAGTCACAGGGCCCTGCTGATCTGAACTCATCATTTCCCCCCAACCATTTATTATTATTATTTTTTAAAAAAAACCTTTTCTCAAGCTGATAACCTCTGTCTGCTACTGCCCTTTCCCTCCTTCTCTTCACATCCATCTCCACTTTCCGTCTCCCCAGTTACTCCTCAGTGTGCTGCCGTGGCTTGCTGCCCTCACCACGCCACTACATCTGTTCAGATATTTTTTTAGTCCTGCTGACTGCTGTGCATTCTTCTGTGACACCATTCTTTCCTTTTATTCTTGTTTCTTCCTCCACTTTGTTGTACCTTTCCATTCTATGTATGATCCTTTTCCTTTATTTTGTCCCTTAAACACAGGTGTTACTCAAGAGTCCCACCTGGCCTTCTCTTGTTTTTACTCTGTGTACTTATCCCAGGCAATCTTATCTGTAATCATTACTTCAGTTAGCTTCCTTAAATGAACAACATTGAAATTAGTAACTACTAAGTTTCAGACCCACACTTTCAACTGCCCACTGGATATATCTCCTGGAAGGTTCCAGAGATACTTTAAAATCCAAACATCCAAGATAGAAATGATCAATTCAATGCTCCCACTCCAAATTTTTCCTTTTTTTTAACATGGCAATGGCACCACTATCTTCATAGACTCTATGGTAAGGAGAGCAGAGACCCCCGCGCCAAAGATGTCTGTGTCCTAATCCCCAGAACCTGAAAATAGACAACGTCGCTGGCAAAGGGGAATTAAGGGTGCTAAAAAAACTGACCTTGAGGTGAGGCGATGACTCTGGATTATCTGGGTGGGACCAATGTAATTACAAGACTTTTTTTTTTTTCATTTTTTATATTGGGTTATAACTGATTTATAATGTGTTAGTTTCAGGTGTACAGCAAAGTGATTCAGTTATATATATATCTATTCTTTTTTCAGATTCTTTTCCCACACAGGTTATTACAAAGTATTTAATAGAGTTCCTTGTTCTATACAGTAGCTCTGCTGATTATCTACTTTATATATAAGAGTAATTACAAGATTTTTAAGTATGGAAGAGGAAAGCAGAGATCTGGAGTCAGAGGAATAGATTAATAATATAAGAAAGAATCCACCAGCCATTGCTGGCATTGAACTTGAAGGAGACCATGAGTCAAGGAATGTGGGCAGTCTAGAATCTGGAAGTGAAGTGAAGTGAAGTCGCTCAGTCGTGTCCGACTCTTTGCGACCCCATAGACTGTAGCCTACCAGGCTTCTCCGTCCATGGGATTTTCCAGGCAAGAGTACTGGAGTGGGTTACCACTTCCTTCTCCAGGGGATCTTCCCGACCCAGGGATCAAACCTGGGTCTCCTGCATTGGAGGCAGGCACTTTAACCTGGGAGCCAAGAATCTGGAAAAAGACCCAAAAAAAAAAAAAAAAGTTTTCTCCCGTAGAGCCTCCAGGAAGGAATGCAGTAGTGGTGACTTAGCTCAGTGAGACCCACTTCAGATTTCTGACTTCTGAAACTGTAAGACAATAAATCTGTGCTGCTTTTGAGCCACTAAATTTGTGATAACTTGTTATAGCAGCAACAGGAAATTGATCCAGCACCCAAGGCAGGAGGTGGAGAATTACTCTCTACTTCTAGTCAATCATTCTCTAAGTATTACTGCATTTATCACCTAAACAACTTTCAGTTCATCTTTTTCATCCCCATTACCACAAACTCATCCCATTTTATCTAGACTATGATCACAGTGTCCACTGGTTTTTCTGCCTTTAGTTTGGTACCTTCATCACCTTCATACCTATCCACTGATACTTGCTATCTACCAGTAGAGTTCTCAAAAAATAAAAAAAAAAAAAAAGCATACCTCTCCTGATCGTATTTCTTCAAATTTCTCCTCAATGACTTCAGGAACAAGTTCAGACACCCCTAGCAAAGTCTCTAAAGCACTATCAGAACAGAGATTGACTGTGTGTGTGCTGTGTTCTATTGCTCAAACGTGTCCAACTCTTTGAGATCCCATGGACTGTAGCCCTCTAGGCTCCTCTGTCCCTGGAATTTTCCAGGCAAGAATACTGGAGCGAGTTGTCACTCCCTATTCTAGGGGATCTTCCCAATCCAGGGATCAAACCCACATCTCTTGCATATCCTGCATCGGCAGGTGAATTTTTTACCACTGTGCCACCTGGGAAGCTCCGAGATTGACTATATGAAACATTGCTACAAAGATGGAAGGCAAGAGGTGAAGGGGTGACAGAGGATACAATGCTTGGATGGCATCACTGACTCAATGGACAAGAGTTTGAGCAAACTCCAGCGGATAGTGAAGAACAGGAAAGTGTGGTGTGCTGGAGTTCATGGGGTCACAAAGAGTTGGGCACGACTTAAAACTGAACAACAACAAAACATTGCTAGGAATGTAAAGAGATGGAGGAAACTACGCTGAACAGAATTCCAAAGTACCAAGCAATACATGAGGTTGGAAGGAAAACCCTGGCATGTGGGGAGACTGAGGAGAAATAAAAGTCAAGATTCCTGGGTGGCATGGGTAGGTGTTGAACTGCCATTTAAGAAAGGTCTGTGCCTTTAACTATAGGACTTAGTACGTGCTGGGGGCGGGGGGCGGGGTGCTCTGCAACCTGGGACCTTGTCACTAGAGAACTAAGCCCTTTTCCTCCATACCCCTCAGCATCTCTGAAGTATCATTAAACAATTTATTTATGAAACGGTATCAAATAACTGGTCTGCTCAAGACTTAGGAGCCATGTTCTCTCATCCCCTGTTACTCTGTAACACCCAGGTTCTGCCCTTTGATCAAGCACCTCATCTCTACATAAGGGCAGCTCCTAGGAGGCAGTGTCTGAGTTAGCCTCACCGAGCCGAGTTAGGCATCCCCTCTGGTCTCTCACATTGCCTGGGACACTCTTGTAGGTATCTCATTGAAATGTAAAGATTGATTGGTTTTTAATCTATACCCTCTGCTGAGAATGGAACCTCTTTGAGGGTAAAATTTTGTCTTTGTCCCCGAGCATCTGAAAGATATTGACAAATAACTGGTATTCAAACATTTGTTGAATAAATAAGCATGCAAATATTAGTTTTCGTTGACTTTTTCATTTTCCCACAATGAGTAACATTTGTTTCGGGTAACTGATCATCACAGCTTACGTTTTTCCCCCACAGGGGAAGATGAAAAAAACGGAAAACCTTTTAAGTAATTTATCAGCTTTCTACCATGGGAAAAGAAAGCAGCTGAACAATGTACCCTAGAACTCTTGCCTGCTATAATTGAAGGATGTTTTTTTCTATTATCATTTATGTCTTTGCTTATGGCCCATAAAGAGTCAGATTTAACTGCACTGAAAATTTAAGGGAAAAATATAAAGGATCTTGATGAAACAAAAGTGTTGGTATGAGATGAGCCTTCCAAGGGAAATAAATTACACAAAATCACTCTTTCTGACTCTAAGTATAGGGAGAAATATGTTCAGGGTTGCACAACTACCATGTAAATGTGTTAAGGCCCAGATGCAGAAATTGGCCTAATTGTATATAAGACTATCCACTTATAAATCAGACAGTCTGGACTTATCTTCCCAAGTGTATTTTGGTCCTTTTCTTTTCTCCATCTCCATCACTCCCAACACCTCCCACTCCCACCCCTAAAGAGGAGTAGGGAAAAGAGTGGAGAAGAAGACAGACATTTATCTATTTACATTTATTTAAAAACACTGTTAGGACTTTCCTGGTGGCTCAGTGGTAAAGAAGAATCCACCTGCCAAGCAGGAAACATGGGTTCTATTCATAGGTTGGGAAGATCCCCTGGGGAAAGAAATGGCAACCTACTCCAGTATTCTTGCCTGGAAAATCCCAAGGACAGAAGAGCCTGGCGAGCTACAGTCCACGGGGTTGCAAAAGAGTCAGACACAACATAGAGACTAAACAACAAAATACTGTTACCCTTTTAATATATGTATTTCATACTATTTTTAGGTGGTGACCCTGCCTTTTATTTAAGATCTACTGAGATTATACCTGGTTGAGTTCCAACGTGATAAAGCCCCATGTTCTCTCCTCCCCCTCCCACCATCCTGATGGCCCAAGAGGGTTTCTGTTTGGGGTGGGTTCTGAGTAGATTTAATTTTTACCTGCAATCTCTATTCCAAGAAGGGCTATAGAAAATGGTCAGGACACCCTTTCCATTTATTGATTACTCTTGTAGGAGGCTTTTTATGGACAAAGCTTCCCATAGCCATTCTTATTACCAAGTAATTACTGGTCAATTCTAGGGATTTCAAGCTCTTGAAGAATTCTACTTTCAAATGATGAATATGTAGACAAAATGTGGCTATATATTTAACTATATAATGGAATATTCTTTGACCATAAAAAGAAATGAAGTACTATTCGTACATGTATCACGTACAATATGGATGAACCTTGAAAACGTTATACTAAGTGAAAGAAGTCAATCACAAAATAACATATTTTATGATTCCATTTATATAAAACATTCAGGATAGGCAAAGCTTTAGAGACAGAAAAATTAGTGGTGCCGAAAGCCGGAAGGGATGCAAAAATGGGGAAGAAGACAGCTAAAGAGCATATGGTTCTTTGGGGGACAATGAAAATGTTCTAAAATTAACTGTGGTGATGGTTGCACAACTCTGAATTTATTTAAATCAATGAATTGTACCCTTTAAATGGGTGAGTTGTATGGTATGTGAATTACATCTCAATAAAACTGTTACCAAAAAAGGAAGTGCTAATTAATTGGGAAATGCTTCACATTTATGAGACCCCCCTGATTAGTCCCTTTTACTTGGTCTGAAATTTCAAATTAATGGTGATTAAAATAATAAAGAGAATGATCTAGTTCAGCAAAGAAGAGAAAAAGCTCATTTTGGAAGACTCCAAAATACTGGCTTAGAAAATATTAAGAGAAAACATTTGAACACTTTTCAAGATGTTCAAAGCAATTTTCCTTCTCTACAAACTACATACCCAACAATAAGGGAATATAAATAAATCACACTAGAACCGAAATAGTAAAAAACTGCTTCATCCCAAGATATTTATAAGTTTAACACATTCTGAAAAACCACTGACAACATCTCATTTCCCCAGCAAAATGTGGGGAAAAAAATTAATCTAAGTTTTTAATTATTCTATAAGTAGAGGATAACTATTTTAAGACTAATGCAGCCAGTTTTGCCACTAAGATGAACATGATTCCACACCATTACTATGCTGACAATATCCAGAAACTTTTATGACTCTCTAAGGGCTTTTTTTCTTTAATCACTTTATAAGAGCAATCCTGCACAAGAGGATCAGAAGAAAACAACGGGTGGCACGCCAATGCAGTGTTGGGAGGAGGACTCTGCTCACTCACCAGCTAGGAAGCTCCCTGGTCGCCTATGAAACAACTCTAGCGAGGACCCAAACTCAGTCTCAGAAAAATTCCTGGATCACAGGCCTTTGTGAACGCTTCTGACTTGTTAAATCCAAAATTACCAAGAGGTCAACAGTAGGGTTTTATCAAAAAGATGGAGTATCATGCAGCCATTAGAACTGATACCAGCGACCACTACAGGAAAAGGTTTAAGAAAATGTTACACAAGAAAAGCACAAAATTTTAAAAAGATCTTATAACTGTTGAATATGGTAAAGCAGTGATAAGATCAATGAAAGTTTTAAGATTATTTCCTTTTATTATGTCATAAAGTATATTTAATAATAATGTTTTACAAAACATTTACAGTTTCGGAAGGCAGGATTATTTAGATTGCAAGATTATTTTATTCACTCAGTTTTGAACATATACCTTGTTTTTAAACTTTATTGTTATCTCTTTAACAATACACACACACACACATATATATATATGTATCTCCTAGCAGCATTATAGATAGGACAGTCCATCTCAAAGATGTCTGCTTCTGTATGTTGGCCTCAGGATGGAGGCAAAGGATTTAAGTGGTTCATAGTAATATGGTCAGTTATAAAATTTTACATGTTCAACATTTGCATCCATGACCGCGTTTAAGTGGAAGACAAGTAGACTCCACTGAATTCAGAGATGACACCAAACAGTAAGGCATTAGCTAGATGCTAGAAGGTCTGACTAAAGCTAAATTCCCAATGGAATAAATAATTAAGTTCATTATAGCAGGTGCAGATTATGTCCATAAAGCAAAAGAAATAAAGTACAAATATTAAGATACAGAAAAGGTTGGCCCAAAATATGCATGTTTGCCTCTGAAAATAATGATCAGTTGCTCTCAGTTTCTATTAGGGATTGGAGGCAATGGTCTCAGAATGCGGTCTGAGCGACTTAGAATAACTAATTAAGAAACAACTCAATTGGTTAAAGAAAACACCAGTGCTATCAAATACAGCTGTAAAACCTCCCCATCAAGCTAATTTTCTAAATCAGAGGTTTTCAGCGGGGGTTGGTACCACTCTAGAAGGCATTCTAGATATTGGCGGGAGTACTTTTTTTTATCTTCCAGAAGACAGCTGTAAAACAACCCCTATCCAGCATCCCAGAAACCACTCATATGCCCCTTCGTGATATGACTGTTAGTAAAGCAAGTTTTTCCACCCTGATCTCCTTCATAGGTGACTTGGTTATTTTTGACCCTTTATATTACTTTATAAACTTTAGAATCAACCTATTATATTCCACTAAAAAAACAGCTGGGTTTATGTTAATATTGGTTAAAACTTTTTTATATGGGTAGATTATGTTTATATTAATATTGGTTAAAATTTTTTTATGTGGGTAGGTTATGTTTTCTAAAAATTTTATTTCAAGATGTAAGAGCCATTACAAAATATTTCTTCTAAAAAGTGAATATTGTGCCTGTTAGTGCTAAGAACAAATGCCCTAAATGAAATAAGAATGTAGCACTGCTATCCCTTGTTGAATAGGGATTCAATATTCTAAGACTAGAGCTTTAGTTAAAAAAAAATGCATTTAAGATGATAATACTCATATGCAAACCTTTCTAAGACATCATGACTTGCCCACCTAATTATTTTACACAGGGTTTTCTAGGCATAAATATGCCTTGATATCCTTTAGGGGTTTAAGTAACTTTATCAAAATCCATTATTTCTTTTGTCAATTATCAGAAGATGACCAAAGGACACACACACTAATGCTGAACAAGTCATCATACATTAACTCCCCATGTTTATTTTGGCAATTAAAGCCAACCTGATTAACAACACTTAGAATACCTGAAATCAAAGGATAAAAATTAGTATTTGGATTCTGTATTTAATCATATAATAAGAAAGTATAAATCTGATAATAAAGGGGTTAAAAGAATGTTTTTGGAAACTTAAAAATTTAATCCAGACCTGCTGGCTTATACATCTAAGATGAGTAAATGATTATATTTTAAAATTGTTCATGACAGGGTCTATGCCATGTTCAGCACTTTCATTTACTGGCTGCATGACCTTGGACAAGTTACTTGATCTTTCAGAAGCTTGGTTTCCTTAAAGAAAAATAACACAACTTTTTGTATAAATTACTGATATTGAGCATGCAAAGCATCTAGGAGCTAGACACTTAAGAAGAACTAAATAAGTGAGAGCCATTAGTATTATTTTTATACACTGATTGATTTGTGAATGAGTGAATGAATTTCAATGGATTATGTCTCAAAGGCATTTGCATTTTAAGGCTTTTACTTCTAATTGTGGAATGAAAATCTCTGACTCCTTTAAAGGAACTTCAGGCATCAGCAAGCAGATGGCATAGTCCATTCAAAATTCATCCCACAAGGTCATACTGTTCAGTTTATAAGCAAGAAATTCTGAAGCAGTTGAGAAATTCTCTGCAATACAGAAAAAAAATGTAATATTGCCCAACAATTGGTTCAATGACAAAGTTCCAGCTCATTGTAAATTTTCTGTCAATTATGGACCACAAGTATTAGATAGGTTTCCCATCCTCCTGGGCTTGAATCAGAATGAGTTACAAAAGGTTAACCCATCTTCAAGATAGAGAGATATTTTCTACTGGAAATATTCCAAGGTATATACTAGAAGACAACATGATGTATAGAAAAAGCAATGAACGTGCAGCCAAGAGAAGTGGGTTTTCATTTTCATTCTAACGCAACATTAGTATGACATTAGACAGTACACTAAATTTCTAGAGGTTTCACTCTTTCATCTAAAAATGAGGATGACTTATCATCCCTTCAAGCTTCTTCTAAGCTCTGAGATTCTACGTGAAAGGTATATCCAAGCTGGTGAATGGGAGAGGGAATTCCAGACTGCTCCTTGCAATCACATTGTATTTAATGGCAAGTCCAAACCAGAAGCTGTATCTAGTATTATTCATGGTGCCTTTATAAAAGCAGGGTCAGGATGGACCTCTGGAAGGAGTTTTCTGAAGCTGCTACAAGCCTATTTCCAGGTGTAGCAGTAAATAATGAAAAATGTCAGATGTGGTACAATGCCTGAACTAGGCAGCACTCCCTTAATGTCACAGTTCCTGGTATGCCCAGATTGCCAGGTGAAGTCTCTCTCCTCTTTGCTTCCTACACCCGCCAGGCTAGCATGCCCTCTCTACAGCAGCCCCACGAAGTTCACAATGATGCTCCTGGAACACTGTACCTTTATGCACAGTTGATGCTCAGCTCGAGCTGCATATTAAAATTACCTGAAGAACTGTGAAAAAAATACTGATGGCAGCCCCCCACCCCCGTCAGATTCTCAGTGAGGTGGGAGGTGGTAAGATCTAGACATCAGAATTTTGTAAAAGCTCCCTAAATTATTAGTGTACAGTCAGAGTCGGGAAAAGTGCACACTAGGAAAGCAAGAACAGTCATTCGTGCACGGATTGTCCAAGCAGAGGACACTCTCTATAAGTGAGCAGAGGGAATTCTAGACTGCTAGCAGCACCAAAATTTTGTTTTTCTAATCTTTGTGTCAAAGTATTTGTGTGCGTGTTTATGAGTGTACAAAAAGATTACATTATATTGGTCTCAAGAAAAACTGTCAACAATAAAGATAATTGTAGATATAGAAGACTAACAAAAAGAAGAGAAAACCCACAAAGATCTACTTTTATGTATAAAGCTAAGCTAAGTCACTTCAGTCGTGTCCAACTCTGTGCGACCCCACAGACGGCAGCCCATCAGGCTCCCCCGTCCCTGGGATTCTCCAGGCAAGAACACTGGAGTGGGTTGCCATTTCCTTCTCCATGAAAATATTCCATAAATGAATTTCAGTAACTCTTAAACAGTCCACAAAATTTCCTAAGAACCTGTGAGAGTATAATACCTGGCAATCCTCTCTAAAACAGAAATTCACCTATCTGCTACATTACTGCTGATGATCTGAAATGTACATGGATCTCTAAAAAATAACAGTACTGAATAAAACTGAAAGGATCATCCAAGTTCCTACATAATACCAAAGTATTTATCCAGAATTACTGAATAAATCATAGCAATTTGGTATCCTTTTCAGAAAAAAAAAAAAAAAATCTCAGAACTTACAAGCATGTGGCATTTCACACTGTACCAACAGAGTAACAGTAAATGAAGGTACAACCACTACAACTTCTTCACCAACTTTTGTGTCCTGAAATATGATGTCTGCCCCGGCAGCTACCATTCCAGTTCCACAGGGTATTTTCCAGTCAGACAAGCTGTACAATGATCATTCTTTTCAAAACATTCCAGACCATTCTCATTTTCTTGAATCATAATATCTTCCTTTGTACAATGACCATTGTTTTCAAAACATTCCAGACCATTCCCATTTTCTTGAACCATAATGTCTTGCTTTTTCACTCTCTGTTTTTTCAGTGCTATTCCTTCTTGTACAGATGAAACCAGTCCTTCTACTGACAGATATACAACACTGTTTGCTCCTAGATAATCTGAAATATGCTCAAATTCTGGTTTATTGGCAATAAGCTCTTCTTTTGTTGGTATGTTTATTCCCATGAAGCATGGATATCTAATTGGTGGTGAAGCTACGCGAATATGTACCTCTTTTGCACCAGATTCTTTGAGTAACTTGATTATGGGTGAGATGGTATTGCCTCTCACAATTGAATCATCTACAAGAACAATTCTTTTTCCTTTAAAGTTGTCTGACAGTACTCCAAATTTTTTCGCAACACCAAGTTGTCTTAACCTCATGTTTGGCTGAATGAATGTTCTTCCTACATACCGGTTTTTACATAGCACCTCCACGTATGGAAGCCCACACTTTGCTGCGTAACCAAGAGCAGCAGGTGTAGCGGATTTCTTTTATGTATAAAAGAAATGCTAATTGCATTCTCTTAGGTCAACCACTCTATTTGACTAATTACAATGCAACACAGTAATGATAAGGTATGTTATTATTATTATGACTAATGCGTGTTTTGCATTAACTAGAGTAAGTTTTATTTTATTACAAGATTAAACTGTTCCTGTTCGCTTAACCTTCATAGCTTGTTACTCCAGAAGAGTGAATGTAACTTTGAGGGAACGCTGCTCCTAGGCACTAGGAAGTGCTAATGTTCAATATTTGCATAAGTGAAGGTACTTTTCCATATTTGCATAAAAAGAGGTAACTAGGTCTCTTCAAAGGTATGAGGAACAAAGCACAGTTGCTCTCAAGGTTAGAGGTTCTAGGAAGGGTGCTTTGTTGAGGGTAGTGGGGGTGAGGATGGGCAGAAAAGGAATGTTGGGGCTACAAAAATTGCTGAGATATATTTCTGATATTTAACTATCAAGAGGTACTTCTATAGAGGACTTTTTTTAAAAAGGGGTGGAGGAACTTGAAGTGACAGCTCTACTATACAGCCTGGAACAGCCCCTCGTTGAACTGACACTCCCTTCCTTAGGCCCCAAACTTCTGTATGCTCCTCTGTGTTAAAACCTGCTTTATTAACACATTTAAAGCACATTCCATGGGGTCGCAGAGTCAAGACACTGAACTGAGCAACTGAACTAAACTGAAGCTCTTTGAAAGCTGACTCACTTCTCTTTGCTTTCCTATGTATTTCTACCACCAAGAGAAATACCACCAAGAGAAATATTTGACACAACGATCTCAATAATTACCAATAAATGAATGAATTTATGAATGCTTACTATATGACTTAAATAACACAAATCCCTCATAGCTCAGTCAGGAAAGAATCTGCCTCCAATGCAGGAGACCTGGGTTTGACCCCTGGGTTGGGATGATCCCCTGGAGAAGGAAATGGCAACACACTCTTCTTGCCTGGAGAATCCCATGGACAGGGGAGCCGGGCGGGCTACAGTCCACGGGGACACAAAGAGTTGGACACGACTTAGTGACTGAATATATCTAGTCATAGATGATACAGTCCTTTGACTCTATCATCTACTGCATGAGTTCTCTCCACAAGTCCACTGTGTTTCCATCTACGTTTCTGAAGACTTTATTAAGGACAAAGCTTAGAGCAGAATCCTGTGATATTTCTGTCACCAGAAACCAGCATCAGGTGGGGGTCACTGATTCAGAAGCCAGCACTCTGAATGTAATTGCACCCTTTTATCAAGTGCCTTACACAAATACGGTCTTAAATGTTAGCTCATCCTTTGTTTTATCTAAAAAATGTCATAAAAACACCACCAAAATTTTGCCGAACTCCAGATACACTGTTTTTTATAGCCTACCCTGATTTTCTTATAAAACTCTAAAAGAAAATCCATTTAGTTGGGAATGACTTATTTTTACACAACTCAAACTGGCTATTAGAACTATGCATTTTTCCCTAAATGCTCATAAACCATCAGGTTAATTGCTAGTTCTAGAGTTTTGCCAAGGATAAAAATCAGGCCTACTGCTATTTGTATATAGAATTGCTCCTTTTGGGAGGGAAAAAAAAAATCACCTGTAGTATTAACCATCAAGCTAGCAATCATGGTGAGTGAAAATTCCAAAATCAGATCGGAAAGTCCTCTGAGTTCCCAGGGATGTAATTTAGCAACAACCTGAGTGTACAACTATTTTAAAGCAGTAGATATATCCTTGCTTTTCCTTTGACTCTCTTACCCACCCCCTGAGCTTCAATTTCTTCTCAAAAATGTTTGTTTTTTTCCCCTTCCTGTTTAAAGGCCAAACTCCTTACCAAAGAAGGAGTTTAAAATAAAACTAAAGATAAAAGATAAAAGTTTAATAATTCTGTTTTATCACTGGTAGCAAACAGTGTCATACCTTCTTTGCTATGTGAGGACTATCTCTTCCTTCTCTTTTCCTTATGGTTCAGAATGTGGTTCTGAATTTTTTTAACACTGATTTGTGTTGCCTATAGCATTTGTTTAGATCCTCTCACCTGGGTTTGATCCCTGGGTTGGGAAGATCCCCTAGAGAAGGGAACAGACACCCACTCCAGTATTCTGGCCTGGAGAAGTCCATGAACTGTATATTTCATGGGGTCGCAAAGACTGAGCTACTTTCACTTTCACTTTACAACTCACTATGAATAAATACTTCAAGTCTTCCTGCATATCTTATTCTCTAATGACTTCACCTTATTCTTTGTTTTACAAAGTATGCAAATTAAAAATTACCATCACTCCATCCCAAAATCTGCCATCTGACTTCTGTGTCCATACTCTGACTTGCGGCCATTTACAATGGAAGAAGTATCTCTGCTCTCTTTCAGTGACTCTGCTGGATCATACCCTTTTTTGAATATTCAAGGACTTTGTTCTTATAATTATTCCCTTTCTCTCTTATATCATAAAATTCTCCCTCTCTACTGAATCATTCCAATTAGCATACAAATGTGCCTTAATACTCCCATATTAAAATAACCTTCCCAAGACATCCCCCACCCCCTATCCCTCTCTGGTTACTGCCCCATTTCTTCCCTCCCCATTCTTTCTAACCACTCCAATTGGGACTTCATTCCCACCTTTCCACTGAAATGGCTTGTCAAGGTTACCATCAATTTACCTTTATCAAATCCAATGGTCAGGTTTGTCTTCCTTTTTACTCCTATTTTACTTTCAGCATCATTTGGTATAGTCAACTTTTTCTCTTTTAATGTTTTCTATACTTTGCTTCCAAGATGCCACACTCTTCAGGTTTCTCTCCAGTCTCAACAGCTCCTTCTTTGTTCTCTGCAGACTCAGCCTCTTCTTGACCTCTAAATACCAGAGGGCCCATTCCTCAGTTCCTACCCTTCTTTTCCCCTCTCTCCATCAGCAGCCTCATCTAGTCCAATGGTTTTAAATATCCACCAATATGCTGGTAACTATCAAAGTTAATATCTAATCCTTGCTTCTATCCTGAGCTCCAGACTTATATATCCTATTTCCTATTCAACATCTCACTTGGATATATACTATTACTAATATTATTGATAATAATATTAATAACAGCTTCCCTGGTGGCTCAGTGGTAAAGAATCCGCCTGCAAGACCCTGGTTTGATTCCTCTGATGGGAAGATCCCAGGAGAAGGGAATGGAAACTCATTCTAGTATTCTTGCCTGGGGAATCCCATGGACAGAGGAGCGTGGCGGCCTACAGTCCATGGGGTCACAGAGTTGGACATGACTGAAGCAACTAAGCAGCAGCAGCAACAGTAGAAATAGCTAACTAACACTGACTGAGAAGTTAATGTGTATCCAATCCTGAAAGAGATGGAAATACCAGACCACTTGACCTGCCTCTGTGAGAGTTGGACTGTGAAGAAAGCTGAGTGCCAAAGAATTGATGCTTTTGAACCGTGGTGTTGGAGTAGACTCTTGAGAGTCCCTTGGACTACAAGGAGATCCAACCAGTCCATCCTAAAGGAGATCATTTCTGGGTGTCCTTTGGAAGGAATGATGCTAAAGTACTCCAGTACTTTGGCCACCTCATGTGAAGAGTTGACTCACTGGAAAAGACCCTGATGCTGGGAAAGATTGAGGGCAGGAGGAGAAGGGGATGATAGAGGATGAGATAGTTGGGTGGCATTACCGACACAATGGACTTGGATTAGGGTGGACTCCGGGAGTTGGTGATGGACAGGGAGGCCTGGCGTGCTGCAGTTCATGGGGTCAAAAAGAGTCGGACACGACTGAGTGACTGAACTGAGCTGAACTGAATCCTATTTTAAGTGCCTCAAGGGATATTAATTAATTAAATTTTTACATCAGTCATATGGCATAGGTTTGGTTACCATCACCATTTTACAGATGAGGACACTGAAACCATTTGTTCGATAGCCATCACAACTAGGAAGTGTCAGAACCACATATTTCAAAATCAACTTGACTAAAACAAAACCTCCTGATTTCCATTCTTCAAACCTGCTTCTCCCCATGGTCCTTCTCACTATCATTCATCCACATGCTCAAACCAAAAACTTCTCTTCTCCCTTCTCTGTATCTACTCTATTAACGAATTCTGAATATACCTTGAATCAGACAGCCATAGCATTCTATTTCCATGACTAGCACCCAAGGCCCCACTGCCATCACTTCTCCTCCAGGCTACAGTCTCTCTGCTTCTACTCTTGTCTCTATGTCCACTACAACAAAAGAAAAAACTTTTGGGGGGAGGGGTCTTTAAAATATTCTAGTAGCCACCCATCTCACTCGGGGACTCTGCATGATCAGGCGGGCAACTTGCCATATCTCCAACTTCAACTACTACCACCCTCCCTCTTGCCACATGGCCTTCTTTCTGGTTCTGAACACACCAAGCTCATCCTAACACTGTGACTTTTCAAGGGTACTCCTGCCTGAAATGCCTCACCCTGAGATTTTTACTTACTGATCCCTTCCTGTCACTCAAGCCTCAGCTCAAATTTTATCTTCTCTGACTACCCAATTTAAAGTTTCCCACTTCTCTACCATGTTTTACCAATATTTTCTTGCAGTGTTCATATACGAAACTGTCATATTTACTTGTATTGTCTGTCTTTCCTCCACCAGAAAATATATGCTCCACAACGGGGACTATCTCTGTTGGTTCACTGCTGCGTATCCTCAGTGACTGGAATAGAGAGTACTTGGCACTCAAGCACAATGAGTGCATCCAAATTCAAAGAACTCTCTCTAGTAATAGTCTGTATTGAGGCAGTGTGTGATTACACATCAAATTTCATTTCAGTTGTTTCATGGATGTATATATGCATATCTGTATCTATATAGATAGATACAGATATATAGATAACACAATATAGATAAAAGATAAGGATATAGAGGCAATGTGGGAGACCTGGGTTCAATAACTGGGTCAGGAAGATCCTCTGGAGAAGGCAATGGCAACCCACTCCAGAATTCTTGTCTGGAGAATCCCACGGACAGAGGAGCCTAGTGGGCTACAGTCCATGGGGTCATAGAGTTGGACATGACTGAGCAACTAACACATAGAAACAATATCTATACATCTACATAGAAAACTCTCAGAGAATAGGAAATATGTTTTAATTCTGTGTCCCATAGGTTCTAGGAATACATATAATGCTTAATACAGGCTTGACTTGTTTTGTTACAACCCAAGAGATATGTTCCTTTGCCTCCCTGTGAGCCCAGACAAACATTCAGGTTGTTCACAGTTTTCCTCTAAGCCTTTAACAAGAATGAGACACAGAAGATTGCTAAATTTTATCTTACAGAAAGAAAAAAATCTTGAACACTATAACAAACAAAAACAACTGACCTTTAGAACAGAAGCACCCCATAGATCTCTGTCTTTCTAATAAGATATTGAGGCATAAGAGTATTCTGTTAAAAACACATATCTAAGAGAACTCTCAATATTAACATTCCAATTATAAAGTTAACAATTAGGAACAAAATCATTTAATGCCATACATCTTTTAGATATCTTAAACCCGAAAGTTATACAAAATCTCTTCCTAGTACTAATAAATAAGATGAAAAAGTAGATAAATAAGAGACTCAATCTTATTAAAAGGTTAAAAAAATGAAGCTAAGAGTTAAGGATTCCTGCTATAGCTAACAGAAGTAGCAGAGTGAGAAACATTCAAAAAGACAAACTCCAATTTTCCACTTTAATCCAAATCTCCCACTCATTCCCCATGCCCCTAATATTTTACTGTCCAAGACTTCAAGGAAAGGCTACAGAATCTTATAAATGAAACTAATGAGGCAATAGCCATCCAAATTCTAATTTGTATATATTTTAACATCAACATTTTCATTCATAGAGTTTTCACTTAAGAAAAGCGAGCAAGACAGTTCTGTATGCCTTGCTCCCTAGCCCGGTACTTTTCCCTCGGCAAGAACCAGAACCTCTCTGTGAGAGACAGCTGTTGGCATTATTCAAGTCACAGAGTGAACCCCTTGCAGTATCTATAAACAGGAAGTGCTATGAATTACAAGTCTACAACGATAGCTGCAGTCATAGGAATACACATGTGGCACCCTCCTCAAGCATCCAGCTTTTCTCTTAACTTCCTATGATACCTAAAGCATGCCAGTTTCTTCTATTCTCCTAAAGATGCAGACTCAAACATGGTATTAAAAGCAGCTGATGGGAGCTTCCCTAGTAGCTCAGTGGTAAACAGTTCACCTGCCAATGCGGGGGAAGTGGGTTTGATCCCTGATCAGTGATTTGTTCCCACATGCCATGAAGCAACTAAGTCCATGTGCCACAACTATTAAGCCTGTGCCCTAGAGCCGGGGAGTTGCAACTACTGAGCTCACAAGCCGCAACTTCTGAAACCCACGTGTCCTGGAGCCCATGCTCTGCAACAAGAGAAGCCACCACAATGAGAAGCCTACACACTTCAACAAAGAGTAACCCCTGCTCGCCACAACTAGAGAAAAGTATAAGCAGCAACCAAGACCCAGCACAGCCTAAAATAAATTAAAATTAAAAAAAAAAAAGATAGTACATCATACAGCTGATAATGTATACCACAGTAATGTATCAGTTAAAACAAATTACAATAAATCCAAGGTTTAAGGAGTAGGAGTATATAAATGCAGAGTCTATAATGACAACCTGTGTATGTTTTAAGACTGAAAGGTCAAGGTGACACAAAGATAAAGGGAGAACAAGGACATTAATGACAAGGTGCCCCTGGATGTGCCCCACTGCCCTAGAGTAGCCGTGGGAGGGTGACAGCAACTGGTCACTCCTTACAAGAGGGAAGGGGGTTCTAATCAGTTATCTTGCCCCTGGTTTCGAGACTCTGAGGTCTATCAACCATAGTATTTGTCAGCTCCCAACAGCTTGAGGAAGAAGAAATACAGAAAGATGCAAATATCTTATTTGGATTCATGTTCTTTTCCCATTGTTATTAATTTTTACTACTAGTCACTGAAAAGAAGAGTGAAAATAATATCTGTCTTTTTTCTGGGTTTACTGTTATTTCTTTGAAAAAGAAAGACATTTTGAAAAGGACTATGAAAGCTGTATTACTCTTTCCACATGTTTTCTGATGCAGTCATCTTTAATCTTATATCCAAGACATATCTATCTTACTTTGCAAGGCTCGTAAAGTGAAGATTCTAGGCTTTTGTTCAGTACATAGTTCACGTACAGAAGATGGTTTCATTAATAACAATTAAGGGAGAAAGATCATACTGAAATGTACAAGATTAACCCTGAATACAAATTTAAAGCATGGGACAGTTTTCAAATAGGGAACTCTGTATATAAGATTTGAAAAATCAAGCAATCAAGTCTCTTCTCTGGAGAGGGATACAAAGAAAAGAGGGAAGCAGTAAAGGCAAAGGGAAGCAACCCGCGTTAAAGGGTGATGTGTCAGACCCAGTCTCAGATTTTAAGAAATCTTTTCAAAGCCACACAGCTGAATCAATGTTAGAGCTGAAATTCTAATATAAACAAAACCCACCAGCTTCAAAGCCCAGTAGTCTCTGGGGACAGAGAAGGGAGGATATTTTCACCTACGTCCACAGCACTGATCCTGACGTTCTAAAACTGTAGGAAGACATGACTAAGAATGCTACCACTGGGAATTCCCTGGGGGATCTAACATTCTGCAAAGCGTGGACACACACACACACACATACACACACACACAGACACACACGAGAGCTACTACTGTCTCATTTACTCTAGAGCAAGTTAGTACATATAAAACCTGTGTTCAGAGAGAAAAGGTTGAAGTAGGGAGATGATGGTCACCATCTCACTATAAGGTACAGACTAGCAGCTAACAACCTTTCAGAACTAAGATGGCAAGTATATAACTCCAACTCTTCAGCAGGGCTATGAGAATGACAGGCCACAAGTTCAGAGCAGAGCAAGTGAAAAGCACTACTCAAAACATCTCCCACAAACTACCAATAAGACAATATTTTCAAGTAGAAATACTACTAGGAAATAAGCCTTTGGGTCATTTAAGCCTCAATTAGATAAACAGATTCTTTCCTCTGAAACCTACAAAGGAAGAGTGGGCCTTCATTCTTTCGATAGTTCAAATGTGTTTACTGAGCACCAACTCTGTGTCCTGTATAGTACTAGATCTTGGGAAGTTCATTTTAGTGGGAAACATATAACAAATTTTAAAAAGACAAAATAAACTAGTAAATATACACAGTATGTGGTGATGAATGCTATGGAAAAAAACAAAACAGTAAAGTACATAGACATTTGGCAATTTACAAAATAGGGTAGTCAGAGAAGGTCTAACTGAAAAAAATGGCATATGAGTGAAGACTTGGGGTAAAGAAATGAGCCATGCAGGTATCTGGAGGAAAAAGTTTCTAGCAGAGGGAAGAACAAATTCAAAGGTCCTGAGGCAAGAGCACCTGTGTGTTCAAGGACAGAAAAGAGGTCAGTGTGGCTGGAGTAGAGAAAATAAGGAAAAGAGTAGGAAAAAACAAAGCACCCCCCTCCAAAACCCACCCCCCCCAAAAGCCCAAGAGGTAATGAGCACCATATCTGTGGGGCCTTGGAAGCTACTCTACGGAGTGAGGGCTGTTTAAATAGTGAGCAAAGATCAGTTCAGGAATTATTCTGAAAGTAGAACTAATAGGACTCACTAACAGACTAGATGATGTCAAGGTTTTTGGCCTGAGCCAAAGGATGGACTTGCTATCTACTGAAACATGAAAGACTGCGGAAGGGGGATTCTAGCAGCCAGCCCAGGAATGTGACTTTGTTTATGTTACATTTCAGATGTCTATTAGACATTCAAGTAAAGGTGTCAGGTGAGCAGTTGAATTTATGAGTCTGGAGTTCAACAGAGAAATCTGGGCTCAATATATAAATTTGGGAGCCTAGAAATGGTTTACAGCCCTGAAGCACGGATGAGTGTGAGTATGACAAACAGAGAAGAACAGAGGGTCATGGACAGAGTCCAGGGCACTTCAATTTTAGAGGTCAGGGAAACAGGAAGGACTGGTGACACAGACAGGGACTCAGAACAGACCACTGGGCTCGGCATTGTAGACATAATCGGTGATCTTGACAAGGGCAGGTTGGGGATGCGGTATGACAGGAGGAAGTGTAAAAGAGACTAGGAAAACTTCTGGACAACTTTCTTAATATTTCTGTAAAGTGACAAACTTTGTTGAACAAGCTATCTAAATTCCTCCCATCAAGTCCCTTCTAAATTATAAACAGACAAGCACCATTAGTGTTAATGATATGTTTATTGAATATTATAGCTAACATATCACTGTTAGGTTATGTCAAATTTATGGCATAGTAGACACATGTTTAATGTGTAGAATGTCTACTTTATAGTGCATCAGGGTCTCCATACCACACATACTAATCAAACATTTATGCATATTTTATAAACTTTTAAAGGATAATGTGATATAATAGAACACTGATCAGGGAGCCAGGAGATCTGGGTTCCACTCCTGGTTCTTCCCTTAACTAGCTGTATAAATTCTGAAAACCATCAGCATCTCTGGACTACTCTATTAAATGTAAAATGAGTGGGTTAGACTAGATCATTTATAATCCCTTCTGCAACCTCAAAATCATGACTTTCAGCAATTTCAAGAGCCTAAAAATGTTTTATTTGATGTGCTTTGCTTTTTCAATTTATCAATAGCTTTGACCAAATCTAGAATTTTTTGAGGCTGGTCTAAAGTTAGCAAAGTAATTTACACGTATATTTTCCTATAGAAAACTATAATCCTTTTTATCGTATGATCCCCAGAAACACCCTGTGGAGAAGTGGGGAAGCTTAGTGACTGCCTATGAAGGCAATAAAGAGAATTATAACCCTGAGGGTTAAAAACCACTATTCTACAGAACTCAGAACTAACACTACAGTAAAAGAGAAACCTCTCGGGGAGCATTACTCTTGGTGATCTGACCCCAGGCCCAAAGTGCGGTGGCACCGCCCACAGCTCTAAAGGGGTCAGGTTAGAGGTTGGTTCCCATTTTTCTTGGGTGCTAATGGTTCTTTGGATGTATCTAGCTCCTCCTCATTTCTTTACCAATTCTCACAATATTTTTAGGGGAAAAGATGGTTGCCAGAGGCTTCTGAACAGAGAATCCTATCTTAGATGTTATAGAGAGTTACAGAGAGGAAAAGCTATCACGCCCATCCTGGGGGATACAGGGAAGAAAACAATAGCTAACATTTACTGAGTTTTTACTATATGCCAGATACTATTCAGAATGATTTCCATGTAGTGTCTTGTTATTCCTGACAACAACCTAGGAAGTAGATGTTATCAACAGTCCAATTTTACATATGGCATGAACTAAAATAAGACATACAATCACACAGCCCAAAATTATAGCTAAGAGGTAAACCAGACACTCCCTTAAGCATGAAGCTTCATCTACAAAATTCCTCAGAGAAGGCCAAAGTTCCTATTTTAAGGGCCCAGGCGAAATCATTGCAAGAAAGAATGGCTTCTCTGTATTAGAATGTACAGAAATACATATTACAAAACCATGGCCCTTTCATAATGCTAGTTGGAGAACAGGCTTTTTTTGTTAGACTCTATTTTTCTGTTGGGGCAGTATTTAGTCTATAATAGACCTGAACTCATACAGTAAGAGTCTTGCTGTATGTAAAAAAGAAAACAAAAGTACTGAGTTCCTAGAGAAAAGATACCCATGCTAATATGATGCCATCAGAATTTTCACCCTATCTGCTCTGCTCAGCAACAGACGCACCTTTCCTACGAGGAAGGAAAGGTGGAGGGAGTAACACAGAACAGTCTCACTTGAGATGTGGAAACAGAAGTAGCAAGGCTTTAAAAAAAACAAACAGAACATTGTAAGGAGCTCAAGCCAGACAGAATCATCTTGATTTCTGCTTTGTATGTCAAGCAAATATTTACTTAGCAGGCAAATGGATTGTGGTGATAGGACCTTGTGACACAGAAGGCGACATAAACAATTTCCCAAACAAGACCGGACAACACTTCTATACTGACTTAATCAAGAGAAAAATAGATTCAAGTCTCCATGAGGAATACCAACAGAGACTGAAAGCCTGACATTACAGACAAATATCCTCTATGAATCGAAAAGCAAATACACAAAGCACTTTAGCTGAGTCTAGGCTGGTCTTGCATCTATGTGGAAGGAGTGAGAATGTGTCTATCTATTAAAAAAAACTTTCTTAAACTAGATATTTAAAAAAATCTTCTTTGGGGGTTATCCACATCAAAGTTTTTATTTTTCTTTAAATATACACTCTTGAACAGAAAAAGCACACTGAATGACTACATATTGAAATAAATTCTATCATCAGCAGATCTTGAATGCATGGAATTTATATTTCCAGAAGATATTTGTATTGTCATAGTCACCATATAATCTGGTGAGATGGATATATCAGGAGGGACAAAAGACCATGTGCTGTCTTTCAGCTAATAAAATTTATTGAGTATGTGTGTGTGTATATATATATATATATATATACACACACACATTTATATATGTGTATTGCTGAAGAGGAAAAAAAATTGAAAAACTGTTCTAGAAGCACACAATCTAGGTAGTAGTTGAAAAAGTATATTTAAATGTCAGTAATAAAATTCCTCTCCCACCTGACAGAGGACTTAGTGGTCCTCCCAGGAAAGCTCTCACTGAAGCCAAGGGTAAAACATTAGAGCAAAACACCTGAATGGTGAGGACCTCACCCACATGAATCAGGTACCTGGACATCGTCTGTCTAGCAGAAGACACAACACGCTCAGTCATAGTGAACCTGCACCAGAGACTGACCACAGAAACACATCCTCCTTAAAAATGCACCCTGTCCTTCACCCACTGCTTAGGTAATCAACATTTCATGACTGCTCTTATAAGAATTTGCTTAGTGTCTGTCTTCTCAGCAAGCGGTGAGGTGGACTCTTCATGGGCCACTCTTGCTCACCTCTGACACCTGCATTCACTGAGTGCCAAATGTTCACCAGGCACTGAGCACATCTTTGCATGTATGATTTCCATTAATCCTGGACTCTATGAGGTAGGCCTAGTATTAGCCATTTTATGTTATAGATAAGGAAACTGAAGCTCAGAGTAGTACTCAAAGTCACACAGTTGAATATGAACCCAGATCTATTTGATGCCATAGCAAATGTTCACTATACTAAATAGCTAGGCAGGTGAAGGTGAAGCTGCTCAGTCGTGTCCGACTCTTTGCGACCCCGTGGACTGTAGCCTACCAGGCTCCTCCGTCCATGGGATTCTCCAGGCAAGAATACCGGAGTGGGTTGCCATTTCCTTCTCCAGGGGATATTCCCGATCCAGGGATTGAACCCAGGTCTCCGGCATTGGAGGCAGACGCTTTAACCTCTGAGCCACCAGGGAAGCCCCTAATTAGCTAGGCAGGGCGGAATCAATCTCCCCAACACATTCTGACAAGTTGTAGGTCAAATCCTGCGTACCAATCTAGGCAAATTAAAATAGTGACGACAAAAATTCCTGAGCCCCAGGCCAATTAGAAAGCCTGCTGCTGCTGCTAAGTCGCTTCAGTTGTGTCCAACTCTGTGCGACCCCATAGACGGCAGCCCACCAGGCTCCCCTGTCCCTGGGACTCTCCAGGCAAGAACACTGGAGTGGGTAGCCATTTCCTTCTCCAGTGCATGAAAGTGAAAAGTAAAAGTGAAGTCATCGACTCCTAGCGACCCCCATGGACCGCAGCCTACCAGGCTCCTCCATCCATGGGATTTGCCAGGCAAGAGTACTGAATTATCCTTAAAAAAAAAAAAATCCTTGTTTAAAAAACAACAACTCTTCCCCATGTGATTCATATTTTTCTTCTTTATTAATGGCAATTGTACAACTCATTAAAAGAACTGTCATTGCTCAAATTTTTGCCAAGAGAACTTAACTGCAGTTTTGTTTTTTTTTAAGTACATGAAAATATATCAAGCTCTATAAAAGTCGATTAGCACTAAGAGGAAATGCTGCAGTAAAGACTCCGAAAAGGCCTGCTGCTTTGTTAATGGAAGTATATATGACCCATCAATTAGAGACAAGGAATTTGGGTCAGTGTATATAGCCATTTGTCATGATTCAGCTGTCAATTTTGGGATCAGAAAAATAGGAGACTCAAGGGACTTTTCAATCATCTGGTATAACAAGCAACAAACAAAAGATGTTGCAAATTATTCAGCAAAGTCAAAAAGAAACTAAAGCACTCGTAGTATTAGGAAAGTGGCTTGGGTTCATGTAAAGCCCACTGGCATCCTTATTCTAGAAGAAAAATACCAGCAGGAGAAGAAACAAGTGCTCTAGTGGTCATCAGCAATTCCGCATGTTGTTAAACGGCAAGAAAGTGGAAAAGTTCAAGGACATCAATGTATGGATCTTGCCCAGTCACACACTGAACTTTGACCCAAAGGAACTAATGACTAGACATCTTTTCTGAATAAGTAAGATTACAAAACAAGAAAAATTATTACAAGACTTCCTACAGAAAAAGACAAAAACATATCTCCTCCTTCCCTTTGCCCTACCCATCAGCCTCTTATTAGAAGACGGCTATATGATATACTTTGTCATATTAGGAATATTCCTTATCTTGAAAAAAATCACAGTTAAGTTTTTCTGGGGGTAAACTTAAAGAAGTTGGTGGATTTTCGAAAAAATCAAGTTAAAACTATAGCCACTGGAGAATGAAACCCACAGGAAGATACATGAACACTCTTCAGTCCTGGTTTAATAGCTTTAGGAGAGACCCAGAGACCTACATTTACACAACCCTCTAAAAGGTGATTTATGATTTAAATTCAGCTTGTTCAGCTTCAGCTCTGGTTACGTTAACCCCAGAGCTCAAGCCTAAGAATGTTCTGTAGCAACCAGAGGAGTGTCAAGGGCCCCACAAGAGGAAGACAAGGGGTGGAAACGGCTGACTTTACTCTGTCCCTCTGCCAAAGTCCTGCCTCTGCTGCCCAGATTCTCCAGGACTGTACTGCATTTGCCCTACCCAAAAAAACCTGGAGGGAATAAATGCTCAGATAAACTCTCTAACCTGACATATGCAAAATTTTTAACACACAAGGAAAGAAAAAAAAAAAAGAAAGAAAGAGAAGGGGAGAGAGAAAAACGTAAGAGAAGAAGATAAGAGATGCATATTTTTATAAACCAAGGTGGAGGGTAAAATTTAGCACGGGAGGATAAAAGGGACAAGAACAGTATTCTCCCTCACTCTATGCCCCCTAATTTAGAAGCTATCAACTACCAAGCACACAAGCAGTTCCAGTCCCTTCCTTTTCTCAGCGGTACATAAGCTCTTCATAAAGGTTATTCCAATCAACCCTTTGTCTCCATGTTTCCATTACAATATTTATGAGGACCATATGAGGAAATAATTGATAAAACCACATGGCTCATTTGGGTACTATTCACTCACAACTCAGAGACCGTGCAGTAATAATGTTTAGTTCTGGGCGCAACACTTTACAAAGGTCACAGAGAAACTGGAATGCATTCAGAGGCAAGCATCCAGGACAGAGAAAGGACTCAAAACCAAACCAATGAGGACCTGGATGTGTTCAGCCTGCAGAAGAGAGTCTTCCAATGCTTGAAGGGCTCTCATTTAGGAAAAGGCTTATGACTGTTTTCTGTGGCCTTATGCAGGAGGGGCTAAAAGCAACAGAACATATGAAGAAATTTCAGCTCAATTAAAAGCAAAGCTTAAAAAAAAAAAAAGGGAGGGGGCGGCAAATGCTTTCTTAGCAGGGCTATTCAAAGACAGACCAGGCAGTGTGAGAAGACAGAGTCCCAATTCATGCAAAGAGTAGATAACACTTAGATGCTTAGAGAGGAGTTTAAGCAGTGATTGAATGTTCAGGACCAAGTCAGTGTTTCTCCTAGTGTATTTCAAGTACAAACAGAATCAGAACCACCTGAGATAATTATTAAACAGAAAATAATAGGATTTCAGGAAACAATGCATTCTCTAGGACCACTGTTTTTGTTTCATGACTCAGAGGGGGAAAGTACCTGGGAAGATGCATTTTAACAAGTTCTCCAGATGACTGTGAGGTGTACTCAAGACTGAGAACTAAACTAGGTGACCGCTGAAGCTTCATCCATCACTTATTCTCTAATAAACACTTGGGCCTTGCAAATGGTTTCCCTGTTTTGATCATTTATTTTTGTTAATATCTCACTCAAGTTTCACTAACTCCTTCTTTTACTTTATTGAAAGCCTACCCACCTTTTCAAGATCCAGCTTGCATAAATGATAAATGATTTCTTTTCTGATTTTCCAACCACATGTGTGATCCCTGATAACTCTATAAACTATATGGCTGCTTTGTACTATACCAAAGGAACCTGTTATAAACTGGAGTTAATATATATCTATACACAATAAACACAGCCTCTGTCTCATTCGCTCTTTTATCCTCATTACCTAGCACAGAAATTGGCACACAGTGTTATAACCATAAACGTAACAAACATCTGCTGAATGAATGTCTTGTATTGTGGGTATATTGTGTTTACTTAAGTGTAAGCTCTGTGAAGGCAGACACACGTTTCTGGAGATCATGGTCCTTCCTAGCCCAGTGCTTAAACAGACCAGAAGGTCTGATAAACCTTGAAGTAAACTAATTGATCATTGCCATTTTCTTTCTGGGTGTTTAAGTAACAAGGGATTATTTTAAAAAGTTGTCTCATTTAGCAACTGCTACCATTTCTTTTAACTCCTACTGGCCTTAAAATGTGTTTTCTCAAATGTTTGAAAGTGGAAAGCACTGTGAGATTCCTCAAAGATGATAACAATAAAGAGATGCAGAAGAGCGGCAAAGGAAAGAACCAGCTCCATTTGTATGATACAAGGATGATGACCACACATGAAGTGCCCCCAAAGCAGCACAAGTGTTATGCAAAAAAACAATACAAAGAACAGTATGATTAATCTTTCCAACTCATGAAGGTCCTATTTCCACACTTATCCTCCACACTGGTTCCCTTTTTTTAAAAAAATTAGTGAATATGTAGAGACATTATTTTTATTTAAAATTTTTTATTGAAGGATCACTGCTTTACAGAATTTTGTTTTCTATCAAACCTCAACATGAATCATCCATAGCTATATATATATCCCATCCCTTCTGAACCTCCCTCCCCATCCTATCCCTCTAGGTTGATACAGAGCCCTATTTGAGTCTCCTGAGCCATACAGCGAATTCCCATTGGCTATCTATTTTGCATATGGTAATGTAAATTTCCATGTTACTCCTTCGATACATCCCACCCTCTCCTCCCCTCCTCTCCACATGTCCATAAGTCTATTCTCCATGTCTGTTTCTCCATTGCTGCCCTGTAAATAAATTCTTCAGTACCATTTTTCTAGATTCTGTATATATGCCTTAGAACACAATATTTATCTTTCTCTTCTGACTTACTTCACTCTGTATAATAGGTTCTAGGTTCACCCACCTCATTAGAACTGACTCAAATGCATTCCTTTTTATGGCTGAGTAATATTCCGTTGTGTGTATGTACTACAACTTTCTTATCCATTCACCTGTCGATGGACATCTAGGTTGCTTCCATATTGTAGCTCTTATAAATAGTGCTGCAATGAACACTGGGATACATGTGTCTTTTTCAATGTTGGTTTCCTCAGGGTATATGCCTAGGAGTGGGATTGCTGGGTCATATGGTGGTTTTATTCCTAGTTTTTTAAGGAATGTCCCTACCATCTTCTAGAGTGGCTGTATCAATTTACATTCCCACCAACAGTGCAAGAGCGTTCTTTTTCCCCACACCTTCTCTAGCATTTACTGTTTTTAGACTTTTTAATGATGGCCATTCTGACTGGTGTGAGGTGATATCTCATTGTAGTTTTGATCTGAATTTCTCTAATAATGAGCAACGCTGAACATCTTTTCATGTGTTTGTTAGCCATCTGTAAGTCGTCTTTGGAGAACTGTCTGTTCAGGTCTTTCCCCCACTTTTTGATTGGGTTTTTTTTTTCTGGTATTGAGCTGTATGAGTTGCTTGTATATTTTGAAAATTAATCCTTTGTCAGTTGTTTCATTTGCTATTATTTTCTCCCATTCTGAGGGTTGTCTTTTGACCTTGCTTATAGTTTCCTTTGCTGTGCAAAAGCTTTTAAGCTTAATCAGATCCCACTTGTTTACTTTTGTTTTTATTTCCATTACTCCAGGAGGTGGGTCACAGAGGATCTTGCTTTGATTTATGTCACTGAGTGTATTGCCTATATTTTCCTCTAAGAGTTGTATAGTTCCAGCTCTTTTATTTAGGTCTTTAATCCATTTTGAGCTTATCTTTGTGTATGGAAGTGTGTTAGGAAGTGTTCTAATCTCATACTTTTCCATGAAGCTGTCCAGTTTGCCCAGCACTATTTATTGAAGAGGCTGTCTTTGCCCCACTGCACACTCTTGTCTCCTCTGTCAAAAATAAGGTACCCATAGGTGCATGGGTTTATTTCTGGGTCTATTGGTTTGTTCCATTGGTCTATATTTCTGTTTTTGTGACAGTACCATACTGTCTTGATGACTGTAGCTTTGCAGTATAATCTGAAGTTAGGAAGGTTGATTCCTCCAGCTCCGTTCTTCTTTCTCAAGACTGCTTTTGCTATTTGGGGTCTTTTGTATTTCCACATGAATTGTGAAATTTTTTGTTCTAATTCTGTGAAAAATGTCATTGGTAATTTGATAGGGATCGCATTTAATCTGTGGACTGCGTTTGGCAGTATAGTCATTTTCACAATATTGAGTCTTCCTACCCAGGAACGTGGAATCTCTATTTATTTATGTCATCTTTGATTTCTTTCATTCAGTTCAGTTCAGTTCAGT